>JAANQP010000630.1:0-47841 GCA_011320165.1 Fusarium protoensiforme | reverse complement strand
AGTAAGAAGTGGCGGTTGAGTCTGGGGACGAGGTTACAAGTAAGGCTTGGGGATTGGGTTGGGGGATGATGGGAAAGCGTGGGCTAAATAACTCCATCCAGAAATATATACCCTTCATTGAAATGACACGTTTCTATTCCATACTTAGTTGCAGCTCAACATGTCGCGCCAAGTTCGGCCATGTTGGGGGCAGATACATCAGGTGCACCGTATCGGTCAAACCACGGTGCTCGGAAATGTGTTCGAGGCCGATAAGGTTTATAGAGGGGTTTGCTCCATACGGCGATTTACCCTCTAGATTTGCCTTGGAGTTACAAGAAGGGCCGAAATGTATTGTGTTGGAAGAAATGTGTGACTTGAATAATGTGTGCTCTCGCACTAGCTAGCCTGGAAAAGAGAAACGAAACTATAAGATGGTGCTCGGAAAATAACAGCATCACGCGCACAGAAAGGAACAAAAGCTAACATCCTCACGGTCTATCACTGTGGTCAGTCCCATCTGCACTCATCTGTCTGTCGTTGATGTGGTGCGTGGACACATCTGTGATAAGTTCGTTCAAGTCTTCTTGTTCTTCGCCAAGGGCAATGAGTCTCTGCAAACGGACCTGGGCTACTATGCGATATTGTAAATCGACTATTTGTAGCAAAAGTTGTTATGGCTAATGAATGCTCAGACTTAGGGACAGCCTCCTTTTCCATCTGTCGATCAACGCCAGTCTCAACAAAAACATCACTCACGGGGCAAATCGCTTCCCGTGTGATCATGACGCAGCTCCCGGGGCTGACGCCATCAATGGTTAAAGGTAGCAAGGTTACGGTGTTTTACGGCATTGGGTTTGATGCTGTCATCTGGTGATAACTTTGTTCGCTGATGCCTTCTTTCGATGACGTGTCACACCGGTCAATAGTAGGGACAAAGGGGAAAGGCAACGTTATATAAGGGAACAAGTATCTTGTTGCGTGGCCACTATGGAGAAGGGCAGACCTGTTTGACTTGCGTCGTTTTCCACATCATGGCGCTTATTATATCCAGCCTGGTTTCCAGGAACAAACCGTTCAAGTCTGATGTCACCCATCGTCCGAAGTCGTCAGACAAACCGCCTGCCTATGAGGATGATGACAATCTGCTCGTCATCGGCATCGATTTCGGGACCACGTGAGTACCATTCTTCTATCCGGGAACCAGGCCTGACTTGTCGTAGCTATTCGGGCATTGCATGGGCTACCCAAACCGACTTTAGCAGGGAACAAATCAACCTCATAACCAGCTGGCCAGGGTCGGGTCGAGAAGAAGGTAAGGCCCCAACTGAGCTATCCTATGGAAAGGAGATGCAATGGGGGTTTGAGATGGGAAAGGACACCAACCCCATCACTTGGTTTAAGCTCTTGCTCCTGAAGCAGGAGGACCTAACTCCCGAGCTACGCTCTTCCGAGCTCCTCCTCCGAGCCCGAAAGATACGACGGGAGAATGGCAAGACGGCCATCGACCTGATCGCGGACTACCTGCGGGCGGTTTGGAGCCACACACTCGAGAGCATCGCCAGGGATCGCGGAGACTCAGTCCTCGAGGCGTACCAATTCCACGTCGTCATCACTGTCCCCGCTATCTGGAAGGACTATGCCAGGCAGGACATGGAGAGGGCGGCCAAAAAGGCCGGTATTCTCGATCGCAGAGCCGCGGGCAGGACCATTCTAACATTTGCTCCGGAGCCCGAGGTTGCCGCCCTGTCGACTCTATGCGACCCAGGGCGCAAGCCCAAGAAGGGTGATGTTTATCTCATTTGCGATGCCGGAGGCGGCACAGTCGTGAGTTCTTCGCAATATTTCCCCTTAAGCCGTGTCACTGACGTACATATCCAAGGATCTTATCACCTACGAGATTACTAGCGTCGACCCGATCCTAATGAGCGAGGCCGTCGAGGGAACTGGTCAGTAAACTCAACATTCCATCCCTTATTCCGGAGACTAAACCACGCAGGCGGGCTCTGCGGAGGCATCTTCATCGACCAGGCTTTCGAAGCCATGGTAAGGGATCGCCTCGGCCGCAAGTGGAATCAGATCAGCCTGTCAGGCATCAAGGAGATGCTCAAGGGCGACTGGGAACTCTCCATTAAGCCACAGTACAAGCCTGGAAACGGAAAGAAGGAGTACATAGTCTCGATTCCGGCCGAAGCTTACCAAAAGGACAATGAGCAATTCGACGACATGACGAGGGAGCCGTTCATCAAGAAAGGCCGTATCCATTTCAAAGAGTTCAGTCATCTCCTCCTTGATTATCTCTTACTCTAACCTCATCCCTAGATCTCACATTGAGAAGGCCTTTGCTGTGCCTTTTGCCAAGATTGATGAGCTTATTGAAGCCCAAATCTCCAAGGCCAAGAGTCGGGGCCTGTCTTTGACGGTAATCAAGACCTTGACCACTCACGACATGCTCTGATCACTTATTACCTTTGATAGGGAATCATTCTCGTTGGCGGTTTGGGGGGTAGCCCTTATCTGTACGAGCATCTGAAGGCACAGCATGGACCAGCCAACATCAGCATCCTGCAATCGACCGGAATGAGACCGTCAGTATTCCTTCCAGGCACCATCAAGCAGTATCTAGCTAACACGACAGTTACTAGGCGTACGGCAATCTGTCGGGGAGCCGTGTACAAAGGCTTCATGAGCGGAACCACGTCCTCCAACGGAGAGGTCCATGCCCCAATCCAAGTCACCTCAACCATCTCAAGAGCCAGTTATGGAATACGACACCAGGCAACCTTTAACCAAAACGTACACCTTCAGCAGGACAAGATATGGGACGAAGTAGCACATAAGTGGATGGCCGACAACCAAATAAGATGGTACCTGAAAAAGGTGTGTGGCTGTCCCTCGCTGCGAAAACTCTGACACTCAACGCTATTCTAGGGAGAAAACGTGTCAACCAAGGCCCCAGTGTCCCACCGCTGGAGCTTTTTGTTTCAAAGCAACAACTTTAAGGGGACCTCTGCAGTGCAAATCTGTCAGTGTCATGAGGACACGCCCCCCACTCGCCTGAACGGCACCGTTGAGACGTGGGCCACCATCAAGTGCCCAATCGATGTTCCCTTCTCGGAGCTGGAAGATTACTGGAATGCGGCCGGGATCAAAGTGAAAAGGCTAGACTTCTACGTCGAGATGGTTCCGTCCGGGGCCTCTATTGAGTTTGCGGTTGTGGTTAATGGAAAGAAGGTGGGCAAGTCCCAGATTCAAGCCGACTTCCAGTAGGTAGACTATATTACGCCCACCTCATCATTTCTTTTGGAGATGCGAGTTCAATCGAATAATGATAATTAAATTCAGATGCTGGTCCTTCTCCAATATTCCCCCAAACAAAATCATTAGCTGGAACAAGACTAAAAATAAAAGAAGTCCAAGCTATCCTTGACGCTACCTTGCTATTCGCGGGCTTCGCTTCAAGCCATGTCATCCATGATTGGCTTGAAAGGGCTCAGCTCAGGGGTTAAATTTAGCTGCACGCGCCAACAGGCAACAGCATATTCGCCAAGCATATAACTTGCCATCTCCAGCATTCTTCCCAATCTTCTACATCCCTCCAACCGCAACTGAAATGGGCTGCATCCATCGTTCGTCATGAGTTTCAGCCGTATCGAACACCCCGGGTGGCACGTCATGGCCCCGACGGCCAAGCTCTGCCATAGGCTGAATCTAGACCCTGTCACCTGTTTCGAAACCTTTGGGGCTTTCAGAAAGCTATATCGGCCAGCAGAGCGGGATCTTTCGCCCCTGGCATACACATGTCCCTCTTCCTACCTCGAGAGGCTCCCCCCCGAGCTGATCGACATGATCCTTGAGCCCCTAGGCGCCTCAGGAATGGTGGCTCTCGGCCTCTGCTCTCGGACCCTCTGGCGACATGTCACCTCGATGGTCCGGAGCGCCTACCGCACCTCGACCAGCGACCCAAGCTGGGCCGGCATTCCTCTCATCTGCGCTAGTTCATTCATTGATGACCTGCCTGAAAGCCTACACGACCTCTACCCTGAGGTCAACGAGGCGTGGGTTGTTGACGAGAATGACGGCCGAATAAACCCTTCTGATACCTGGAGGAAACAGATGCTCCAATGTTCCGTCGAAGCTTCAAAAAAGGACCGCAACATCTATCTTGAGGCGTTCGACAAGTACATCCCGATGAGCGGCATCCCAAAAGAACTACATACATCGCTCAAGGCATCCATAGACCGCATCCCCTATGTAGAGGGAACTCGTTGGCAGCTCCGTAATCTCACAACAAGAGAATACGTCTCTTTGGGCTTGGTTCTCGAGAACAACAACCGAGAACGCATGACACTTGCTCTCGAAAGCCACCGGTGGGCCACAGTGGACGCAATCTTGCTGTGGTACATCTGCTGGACATCTCTGCTCGGAGGAAAGCCCATCCCGGGCGATAGATCCGTTGCCCGGATCGATCGACTCTTTCAGCGGCGAGGGCCGTGGGCCGGACATTGTTTCGACATCATACAAGAGAAGGGCCCAACTTCCGAATGGAAAGATGTCACAAGCATCTTTGTCAGATACGCCGACTTGCTCATGGAGAAGAAACAAAAAGAATGGTCCAAGGAGCCAGTACAGGTGCTTAAAAAGGTCAAGAGTCTGCCTCAGACCGCAACTCGACGCCTATTCCCAAGATTGGCTCGACGGCGAGAGAATACCAAGGCCCGCAAGGGGAATGGTGGTGGGTTGAAAAGGGTGAGGGATGCTCTGCACCGCATCTACTCACTTGTTCGCTAGGTGTGGACTCGATTTTACTCGGAATCATCCGTTCATGAGCTTATGATGAGGTATCGGAGTTAATTTTCTTTTGGACTTGTATTTCTGAGTTTGGGTATAAGGAGCGCGGTCGGAGGAAACTAATGATGAAACCGATTTGAATGTACTCTTGGTGTATATCTGGTGGCTTTTCAAAATCAAGTAGACATTTTCCGGCTCTCTTCTATCCCTCGGGAAGTGGACAAGTGCTCTCCTTGGATCCATGGACATCTCTGCGATGCAGCTGTCGTTGATCAAACGCCCAAGAAGGATCGTCAAAGACGGCATCGCACTGATCGCAGTGCTGAGGGACCTGGTCAAGACTCTAGGTCAGTATCAAGCGGCTAAAGAGACGAAGAGTCAAAAATGAATCCCTACCTTTGCCCATTCAAGCATTTCTGGAGGTGTGTATAAGCCTCGGATTTCGTATATGTGAACCAAGAACAGGCCCATCTTGCCCTCGTCGGCAATCTTGTCCCCGTCCTCAACCTTTTCGCCAAACGACAAAATCTCTCGTCTCAACTCTTCAAATCCTTCGGGGACGGCGATGGGAAGATCCCCATCTAGAAGAACCTCACGGTGTGCGTAGACCGTGAGCCAGGCATAAGTGACGTACGCAACGGTCGACTTGTCATGACCTTCCATCAAGGGGATCATGACCCGGAACCTATTCTTGTCCGCAGTCCCGCCTGCCTGTGTGATCTTGGTGTAGAAAAGCTTTGAAATTTCATCTTGGTCGGGATGATGTTTATAGAACGGGGGAGTTCCATATGTCTCGAAGACGCCGTTGGCGGCAAGGAAGGCATCGAGAGTGCTAATGGAAACTTTGAAACCACGAAGGAGAGTTGTAGAGCCCATTGTTCAATAAATATGATTGATATCCACAGAGATAAATTAGTTTCTCAAAGAAATGTCATTAAATGTGAGATATCGCGTGAAGTCTAGTCAGCAGCGTGGTCCCCAGGCTGCAACCGACAGGGATTCCCCCGATTTCGCTCAACAACGATAAATTCAAAAATGTTTCTCAGCAAAAGATCAACTGTCAAACATTGATCTTTTAGTCTACAAATTGAAAGCCAAAGTAAATAACGATTTGTACTGCATTGAATGCTGTAGTCCTTGAGGTCTTGAGGTGCTGTTGTTGGGGCTTCACGTGACCTGAGCACGTGATTGGCCTCCAGCTGTCGTGTTTCCCTGGCGCCTGATTGCATTGGCGCTTTCGCATTCATCATCACTGGGTCGCCTGGAGCCTCGACCTCGATCTTCCACAACAACCACCTCTACCTCACCTCCACATAACAACATCGCGAGCATCTCCTTTATCGATAATCAGCAGAACTTGAGCTCCTAGAGCTAGATAAGCCAAGATGGTGAGCTTCCGTGCCCGGTCACGGTCTTCTAGCAGCTGTTGACGTCGTTACAGGGTCAAGGTCAATCTGGCATGGGGGGAGATGGGCGCGACGACAAGGACAAGAAGGCAAGTGTATCGCGGACGCTTCATGAATGCTTCTCTAACCTCCTCATAGAAGGATAAGCCCAAGTACGAGCCTCCGCCCCGACCCACGACTCGAGTTGGCCGCAAGAAGAGAAAGGCCGGTGGCACCAGCGCCGCCCAGAAGCTTCCCGCCGTCTACCCGACCAGCCGATGCAAGCTCCGTCTCTTGCGAATGCAGCGAATCCACGATCATCTCTTGCTTGAGGAGGAGTACGTCGAGAACCAGGAGCGTCTACGCAAGGCCAAGGTCGCCAAGGAGGGCCAGACCTCGGCCACCGATGCGGATATCGACCGGTTAGCGGATGAGCGAGGTCGCGTTGATGACATGCGAGGAAGCCCCATGGGCGTCGGAACCTTGGAGGAGCTGATTGACGATGACCACGCGATCGTGAGTAGTACTACCGGTCCTGAGTACTACGTCAGCATCATGAGCTTTGTCGACAAGGACCTGCTGGAACCCGGCGCCAGTGTTCTCCTGCATCACAAGAGTGTCAGCATCGTTGGTGTCTTGACAGATGATGCCGACCCCATCGTCAGTGTCATGAAGCTTGACAAGGCTCCTACCGAGTCATACGCCGACATTGGTGGTCTCGAGCAGCAGATTCAGGAAGTGAGAGAGTCAGTCGAGTTGCCGCTGCTCCATCCTGAGCTGTACGAGGAGATGGGTATCAAGCCTCCCAAGGGCGTCATTCTCTACGGTGCTCCTGGTACAGGAAAGACTCTGCTGGCCAAGGCAGTTGCCAACCAAACATCTGCCACTTTCCTGCGCATTGTGGGCAGTGAACTGATCCAGAAGTATCTCGGTGATGGGCCGAGACTTGTGCGACAGCTTTTCCAGGCAAGTTGGGTTATTTGGCAGGTGTAACCTCTACTAACATGCAACAGGTTGCTGGAGAAAACGCCCCGTCCATTGTCTTCATTGACGAAATCGATGCCATTGGTACGAAGCGATACGAATCGACGTCGGGCGGTGAGCGAGAAGTCCAGCGAACTATGCTGGAGCTTCTGAACCAACTGGACGGATTCGATGACCGAGGTGACGTCAAGGTCATCATGGCCACCAACAAGATCGAGACCCTGGACCCTGCCCTGATCCGACCAGGACGTATCGACCGAAAGATCCTCTTCGAGAACCCCGACCAGAACACCAAGCGCAAGATCTTTACACTGCACACGTCCAAGATGAGCCTGAACGACGATGTTGATCTGGAGGAGTTCATCTCGCAGAAGGACGACCTTTCTGGTGCCGACATCAAGGCCATCTGCTCAGAGGCGGGTCTGCTGGCTCTCCGAGAGCGGAGAATGCGTGTCCAGATGGCGGATTTCCGATCGGCGCGTGAGAGAGTGCTCCGCACCAAGCAGGAGGGTGAGCCAGAGGGTCTGTATTTGTAATGTACCTATCACTGGGTTGGGATGCTCGATAGACGGACGGCTCTGCTTGTAATGTGGAATAGAAGTTGACTGTCAAGATGGGTGTGATGTGATGAGAATGGGTGATTTGCAGGTGACAGCAATGTTTCCCAATGTTGAAGGAAAATGATGTCGTGTATTCTACCTGCCATCGTCCATTACAATCTTGAGAAAAGTATTAACGCTGTCTTTGGAACTTGTCCGTGTCCATCAATCCGTCGTGCCATACCAAGCCTAGACGTTCGAACCCATGAGAAACGCTGATTACACTGCCCATTACCATTAACCTTCTCCCTAGTTCCGAATTCCCCAATCAATAATAACCATACGAAAAGAAGACCCTTTGCCCCGGAAAGGAGACTGTTTGAGTCTAGCTCCCATTCTCCTGCTTGACGACGACCTCACTGCCCTTGTTCCCAATGGGTGCGTGTTCATACAGCCACCGGGCAACGACGAAGCTTCCTGCGGCCCAGGCCCAGGCGAGAACGGCAATGGACGATGTGACGAGCAGGGTGGGCACAAGGATCATGAGGGCGATGCCGATCCAGAAGAGCGAAAAGAGGACGGCGGCGGCGACGGCAAAAGCGGCGACGGCGGCGGCAAAACCGACGGTGGAGAGACTAAATGTGATGAAGAGAAGGATTGGGAGGAAGGCGAAGAGAAGCTGGAAGGCTATGATGGACTGGTCCAGGTTAGATCTGTGACAACTTCAAGGGAGGGCGTTAGCAAGGGGGCTCACAAAGAGAAAAGGCCGCGCAGAGGCGAATGAGGCCGTGTCCTTGTACGCGCGCTCGCGGGAATCAGGGGATACAACACGATCGACAGAGCTGCGGGCATAGGCGATGAAACCAGAGGCAGTCTTGTGGGCGGCGTCGCCGTACGAGCGGGTTTCCTCAGCAGTCATGGTAGCGGAAGCTGTCGGAATAGACGAGCGAGCTGACCCTTGTGTAGTTGATTCAAGAGAGGGAGAGAGATGCGGTTACAGAATGAATGGAGCTCGAGTTGAGAAAATGGGACTTTTCGATGGTGATGGTGGAGCTGTCATGATGGTGGAGGAGAGCTCTCCCCATCTCAGAAGCTCCAGGCAATAGATGACGTGGGGGAAGAGAGTGACTTCCCTTGGTCGAGTTCTAGCGGTACGTACCTTCCTCCGCTGGACTCGGGAATCTGACTGTCCGGGGAAGGGCCTTGGGGCCCTACAGCCCTGCGAGGAACAAAAAAAGAGACCGGACCGATACAGCAAATCATCCGAGACAGGGGCATTCAGAAAGAAACAAAGTCAAAAAACAATCAGAATGAGTTGCTTGATTGCCTCCACCAGGGATCGAACCTGGGACCTTATCATGACCACTGGGGGGTACTAGTGATACGCTCTACCACTGAGCCATAGAGGCTTGATTCTGATTGGTTGACGGTGGCAGTGGTAGGACGTCTCATGTTGAGATCGGCAGGGGCGGAGGTATCCCAAGTCACAACAACTCGCGATCTACACATAAATCACCAACAAACCAACCCGCGGCTACTTTCTTGTTGATGGAGGATGGACAGACTGTTATGCTTGCGCTTTTAAATGAGCCAACAAGTGTTGGCTCTACGACCAAGCGGTGGTTTTCCTTCCTCTGCCAGTGCTCGAGGTCATCCACACCATGGCTTTCGGCCGACAACCTCACGTCAACGGCGCTGCAGAAGCCTCAGCACCTCTTCCCAACGGCCAAAATGTCGAGCTTCTCTTCATGGCCTCCCAAGAGCCATTGACTGACCATCAGCCCGCCTCTCGCCGGTTGGTCCAAATGGCAGAGCTGACAGCTGCTGGAAATTGCAACTTGCGCCACCGTGGGCTCTCTGAAGCGGGCTATTGACAAACGATCGACTCGGCACGGCAGCCATCGTCAACAAGAAAACTGCGCCGTCTCCTTTCTTATTTTTGAGCTTCTTCTCCTTCTCTTTGTGAAGCCTTCATTGTCACTCGTTCATTATTCTGAAGGACTTTTACGTCTTGTCTTTTTCGTCATGAGGACCGAGATATTCGCCCTTCCACTTTTGGCTGTGGCTCGTGGAGTATTGGCTTCACCATGCTTGCCGCCTCTGTCTTCTTCGTCTCCGAGCGTTGACACTGCTGCTTCCTCGGGGACTGTGTCAACGGCTTCTTCTGAGAGCAGCACCGCGTTGGCCACAGAGTCTACCACTGCCACTACTCCCTCTGCTCTGTCTACTGCTTCCACCGAGACCACCACCGTCTTCACGATCACCGAGGTCTCGACCACCTCTGCCGACCAGTCTACCACCACCTCTGGCGAGCCTGAGCCACAGGACACCAACCTCATCGTCAACGGAGGCTTTGAAGCGAGCACCCCTCAACCTTGGGACATCTTCAGCCCCAGGAATCCGGGCAGCCTCCACATCTCGAGAGATCAGTTCTACACGAGCCAGCAGTCGGTCTCCTATGAGCACCACGAAAACTACGAGGGTGAGAGATGGGGCCTGTACCAGGCCCTCGACTTGACCCGCCTCGTCGTCGGGGAGAGGTACCTCGTGACCCTCCGCATCCGCGTGCCCACCTCGGATTGCCCCGATATCTCTGTGGCCATCTCGATTGGCAACGGTGGCATTGTAGCCCAGGGCCAGTCGTTCATCAATGTGGGCAGCGCCGTCAACAGGTGGCATGAGGCTCAGGCCATGTTCCGGTATACTCAGCAAATGATCAACGCTACGCCCGGCGTCGCCATCATATCTCAATGCCAGGGTGTCTCTTTTTGGGTTGACGAGGCCAGCATGGTCAAGTATGTAGAACCGACGATCGATTAGTGTACATGGTGTGTGTAGAGTATGTATATTGGTGATAATATAATAGGTAACATAATGGACCCTTTTGTTCTTCACTGCCTCTTGTACAAACTCGCATGATCATATTTGAACCAGCAAATAACCAGGTCTATGCATTGTACAGTAAAACTCGGTAAATACTTTGAGTTATTTCTCCTGTATTCTCATGAGCGGCAGCTTTTTATTTATATGGCAATCTTGAAGGACAAGAAAATAGTTGGACATCAAGGAGACCCTTTCAAATCACTACGAATCCTTATACTGGAAAATGAGCCATAGATGAGCTGTGTCAAATGCTGTGTCAAAAAATGTCCTCCCAAGCAGAAGGAAAAGGTTCACTTACACGATCTTTTTCCTGACCAAGTCCCTTTCCAAATAATATCCTGCCAAGTAATGCGTCTCTGCATTAATTCCTAACCAGATGAGTCTCCTCTCAAGCCGCCTTCACTCAGTCATGATCGCGTCGTCAGCCTCACCCTCGCGTGCCTGAGAGCAGACCCCGTATCGAAGCAAGGACCCCTTCGATGTCAATCCGGGCCTCGTGAACTAGATTCAGCATGCTAGACACGAGCAAGAAGGCTTCATGGTCCACCCTAGAGCCGGGGAGACAGATCTCTCTGAAGCTCCTTATAAAGTGTCCATGCTCACCCGCAATCTGACACGAGCAGTCCTCTCCCGACCGCGAGAAACTGGTCCAGAGCCGTCTGTACCCCGACGTCCCGGCCTTTGACACGGCCAGAAGCAGCGCGAAGCAGCATCCCAGCTGCCACACGTCTGCACGGAGGCTACTCTCCCTCTTGTTGACCTGCTCCGGGGCCAGATAGGGGTACGAGCAGTCGTCATACTTTGTAGACCCGCCGTGGACCAGGACCTTGCTGACACCAACATCGGCGACAATGGCGCGGGGTGGGATAGACCCTGGTTTACAAAGGAGGATATTATCGGGCTTGATGTCCTTGTGCTTGATGGACAGGCGGTGCAGGTATGCAACAGCCTCGGCCAGTTGCTGCATGATGCGGTAGATGCACATGACGGACTGGGGCGAACCAGGCTGGAACCAGGGACACTGGGCTCTTCTCTTTTCCTCGGACAATTCCAGGAACTTTTGGAGAGTGAAAGGAGCCCAGGGTCTCATGACAATGTTGATTGTGTCTTCATCGTCTTCGGTCGCCACGGTAAAGGCCTCGACTAGCTTCAGTATGTTTGGGTGGTCGCACACTTGGAGGATGCCAATCTCACGAAGGATCTGGCCTCTGTCGCTCTCTTTGAAGAAGGTCTTCATGGCCAAGACTTCGCCGGTACGCCTGTGCTTGACTTTTCGAACCAGGGCAAAGCTGCCTGCTGATATGCTGGAGGAGAAGTCGTGATTGTATGGGACGTCTTCCATGTTCTGGTATTTATGGACGTATCGTGGATCGAGCCGGGCGGCGATCTCGGAGAAGAAGGCGCTGATGTCGTTCCTTTTACATCGTTAGCTCTCTGGACAGCAAGTCCCCCATGTTCCGACGGTCCACGACCATCGTTTAACACTGGGTATAACTGTGAATACTGACCGCTGGTTATTGAAGAGGCGGATAGCTTCGTCTTTAGAGATACTTTGGGTTTGGCCGACTCCCATCGTCTGCAGCAGACTTTGGAGCCCTGTCATTATCCGCTGAGCAACATCAGGACCCAGTGAGGGAAACGCCAAGCAAGCACCTCCATCATGCCCCAGGATGAACTTGGATGCGAACAGGGCATTCAAGCCGCCATCTTGGCCGGTTGCCGGGTTGCTAGCGTACAAATCGACCAGGTTGAGAACCTCGAAGAGTTGCACGCGTACTATCGGTAGCTGGGCCATAACGTCCGTCGGCACATGGTCTCCGGGGCCCAGTTTGGCGTCGAGCAGCTTCGTCTGGAGACAGCACACGGCTTCCTGCAAATACTTTGCACGCTTGTCAAGGAGGATAGCGACGGGGGAATCCGGTGACGCCCTCGCCTCGGACCAGGCTGTCACGCGGCGGCAGAGAGCAACCGACTTGTCGAGGAGGTCTGTGACTTCTCGAAAGCCATGGTCGGCTTGTTGAGGAAGGTGGATCAGGGGTCTTGGTTGGTGCAACATAATACCTCTGAGGGCGGGTTACTTTGACGAGAGGCTGAGAGGCAAACTTTTGCGGGCAGATTCTTCGTGGTTCGCCAGCTGCCGTGTGTCTTGATATTGGACAGACCCCTTGCTTGTACCACCTGGGCACCAGGCCAACATCCGCCCGTGGTCCTATCACAATCCAAGGAGTGCAATTATATCACATGTGGCGCTTACAAGATAAGCATTTAGCAGAACTAAGCCCGGCCATCATAACAATTATTATCTGGTCGTGTTTGTTGATGTCAATGAGCATAGTATTGACTAGCCCCGCCACGAGCCGCTCTCAAGAAGACATGAATGGCGAGGCTGTGAGACAAGCCAACGTCCGTAGGCTCTAGTTACAAGATGAACTGGTCTTACTTCTTTTCAACGAGGCAAGGGCAACAGGCCTTTCTGGACTAAACCCTGTTGCATCCAGGATCAGTTGCAGAGTTACACACATGCCGACCTGGACGCAGCGCATTCACGACAGGAGGTAACTAATAGGGAAACATCTGAGAATGACGTCCACAAACAAGCCACTGCCTTTGGAGACAGAAATAGGCAGACGATGGATGATACATGATAATTAACACAGGCGAGTGGATATAGAAACACTTGGGGGGCAGAGTGACAAAAAGATGGCAACAATCGCTGTAACAGGCGGCAAAAAAAGAACTGTCGGTGGAGAGGCTCGAACTCTCGACCTTTGGATGTCCCTGACCTTGGGCCAAGTCATGCTATGAGACCAACGCTCTAACCAACTGAGCCACACCGACTGTTTCTGATTGTTGAAGACGAGTCCTCTAACAGAATTCAAGACGAGAGCATGATTCCTAGGGTTAATCGAGCGAGCAGCGAAGCGAATCATCCCTGTTATCGAGTGACCCAGCACTTCACCCTTTTTTCTCGCCGTTTCATATGTACTGCCTTAATTCCGCTCCGTCGCCTCTCGCTCTCGCCTCCCAAACCTCGCGCCACCAAAATCGCCCTCCGTCGCATAGCTCGCTCCTCACAAAACTCGGTGCTGCGCCACGCTCGTCCACGACGCTCCCACGCAACGCGCAGCCATCTCGGGACTCCGAACTGCGGTCAGCGGCTGCCAATGGTGTTCCGCTGGTGCCTTGCGCCCACCGAAATAGTCTGTTGTGATTAGTATGCATTGCGTAGGGGGGTCCAGGCCGAAAGAGAGTGCGAGGTTGGAGGAGGCGAGGGTGGGATATAAGGCTGCGATGAACCCGTCGATTTAGAATGCATCAGATCAAACAATACACACAATAACCTTTCATCCTTACATCTACTTTACATAATACTCAATTACAACATCATCTCATCTCATCAAGCAAAATGACCGTCGTCTACTCCTCCAACGAACCCGTCGACCCTCTCAAGCAGGCTGGCCAGGCCCCTCCCACTTACACGGTCGAGCCGGACTACCAGCAGCCTTCCCCGTCGGAGCAGCAGCAGCAGCCCCAGGATGCATCCAGCAAGCAAGCCAAGGGTCACCACTTTCACAGGATCAGCTCCAAGGCTGGCTGGCCACTGAACAAGGCCGCCAACTTGATCGGCGCTGAGGGATGGTGGCCTACCACTATGGATAAAGAGTGCAACAAGGCCGCTCGCATCCTCCACAGCTTCACCAGTGAGTGCCCAGCGACAATGACCACCAACTATACTGACCTATCTACAGACCTCAGCTCTTCCGCCCCTCCCAAAACCAGTGGCCCCATGCATCCCACCGGCCTCACCCGCAAGTCCATGGTCAAGATCCCCCCTCACGTCCTCCACCGCGCCGCCGGTCTCGCCATCTTCAACGTCCTCCGCGCTGGTGCCTGCCACGGCTCCCTCGCCGGCGGTTCTGGTGTGGTCGTCGCCCGCCGAGCCGACGGTACCTGGTCTCCTCCCTCGTCATTTATCGTGAGCACCCTCGGTGCCGGCTTCGTCTTTGGCCTCGATGTCTACGATTGCGTCTGCGTCCTCAACACACCCGAGCAGGTCGCCGCCTTCACGAAGCCCCGTTTATCCCTCGGTGCTGAGGGTTCCATCGCCGTCGGACCCCTCGGCACTGGCGGAAGTGTCGAGGCCACTGTCACCAAGACTGCACGACCGGTGTGGAGCTACATGAAGAGCCGGGGCCTGTGGGCGGGCGTGCAGGTTGACGGCACTATTATTGTCAGTCGAGGAGATGCCAACTCTGCCTTCTACAACGAGCGTGGCATCACCGCCCACAGGATCTTGACCGAGGATGTCGCTTGGCCGATGAGCGCCAAGCCCCTGTTTGAAGTGCTCCGAGCTATCGAGGGTCGACCCGACTATGACCGAACTGTTGTTCAGGAGGTTGGAAGTGTTCCTACCCCTGGCGACGCCATCCTATCGGAGAAGCAAGAGAGATACACCGATGAGCCCGAGCTGCCCGCTCAACAGACTCGAGAGCAGACCGAAGAGCCCAAGGAGGAGCTCCCCAGCTATACGGACACGAAGCCAGAGGTTAAGGAGGAGGGGGAGGATACTGCCATGAGTGAGAAGGAAAAGCTGGCCAAGTCTGGTTACTGAGTCTTTTGATCATGTCTACATAGTATAGTGTTTCCTTTGTTCACTGGGATAGGAGTTTCAGGCTGCATCTCAAATTGGGCTGGATATAGAATGAGCTATCGCATCATATAATTGTTTGGTCCCACGTCCCACGCAGAAGTGTGCATTTCTCGTGTCTTACTCAACCAGTGTAACAGCTTGTTCTGGATCACAGCCCATCCCCGCCAAGTCAGTCCTAGTGCAGCCATCAATTACACGACACAGCCAGAACACTCAAGTCTTGCCCGTCTGCCCCTTTCTCTTTCCATACGTCCAGCAGTCCCTGTATCGCCTGGGGCAATCGAGTTCATGTCCTCCCACGCGTCCACAGCGCGGACATTTGCTGCCCTGCGTCTGCCCCTGCGACTCCTACACAAACTCTTGTCAGTGTCATCTTCCATTTGACAGATGCCAGCTCACGTCACCTTTTTGGCTCCCTTCTTTGTCTGCTCACTCATCTCTTCTACTTCTACTTCTACTTCTGGTTGTTTGTTGCCGGCGTCTTTGGCAGCACTCATGGACAAGTGTCGTGTGTAGGGTGTGAGATTGTGGAATCGGTGCAGAGCAACTCGTGGGTTTCTAGATCCGACACTGAGATGGGGACGTATTCGCTTCTTGATGATTGGATGTGGGAACAAGTTGAGATGGGCAACAAGAGGCATCGTTCAACTGATAAAGTCAGTCGTGAGATAAACTCAGCTTGCACGTGTTTGTTCACCTGCAACACTTACATGTAGAGCTCCAGGTCACCAACCAGCATCTAACTTTTAGTCAAAGAGCATTTAAGAAAATTTTACTTTAAGCAGGGTCAAACTTGGGCGAAGCTCTTTATCTCTTTTACCTATAATATGCCTTTTGCAAAGCTCAGGCATTGTCCTATTTCGTCTATTATATGGATTGGTTATAAAGAGTCACGATGAAAAACAGATTAGAATTCATAGAGAAATTTCAAGAAAGGCTTTGGGGGCCTTGTGATAGTTCATTACTACTCTTCTATAAACGATTGCTTGGGCTCGTCAAAAAGACACACAACATCTTCAAGCAGTCACCCGCCTCGTGCCCCCCCGGGTCTCATTAAAGAGAGATACTGTGATTCATTTGGCGGGGGCGGTATATCACGCACATCAAAATACACACGAGAAACTTGTACGAGGTCCCGGAATTCATGCCTTGTTGTGATGCGATCGGTGAAGGTGCAGTAGCGCCTCATCAACCTCGCAAGAGTGCATTGGAGATGTACTTGGTTACCGACTTTGGTGCGCACTCGGCTCTTTTTGCAGACTTGTGAAATACTTGTCGAGCGCTGTGTCTATACAAGCATCAATAAGTCGGAAACATCCTCCTGGCTCGGGTCACTGGAACTTACAAGACACAGGTCGCAGCGTCTGTTGGGCAACGTCGGGGTTGTTTCCCATGCAAGAGGAAGTGTGGGACCAAGCAGCTTCTCGATCGATTCCGTAGTCTCTTCCAGAGACAAAAGCCGAGGGCAAGGAATCGATATCGTCGAGGGGCTTGAAGCCATGTAGCACTGGGCCAGGAAGTCGAATTCCACAATACGAACCACAGCTTTGTAGGGCACCTAGACTTGCTTGATATACCCGTCGCGGAGCTGCCATTCCCAATTTAACAGACCAGCCATGGCCTTCATGCAACGAAGCCAACCCACTTCGATATGATTCACCTCTTCTCCAACCTGCCCTAGGGACGGCAAGCTGGCCGTGGCGAATTGACGGAACCCTCTCGATTGGAGATAGAGGCTCTTCCAAGTACCAGTAACATCCAGGAATTCAATACGGATACCCATCCGAGATCCCTGGGACCAGCAGTCGAAAGGGCCAAGGACAGGGATGTTCAGCCATGGAAACGGATGCTTCTCCTCAGGGTTGACCGTGATCTCGATCACACAATTGACCAGTGAGACACGGTTTAGCTCTAAAGGCTCCAACTCTTTCTTTGAGAGGCGGATTGAGAAATCGCTTGGAGCCTCGTAGGTTTCCCGGCATATGAACTCGTAAACAGAATGGTTTGGCAAGACGTGTCGAGGAGCAGCACGAAAGACCCAACACTCGGGCATATCTGGCTTGGCTGGACGTCTTCTTCGGATCCATGTGTGAGGTTCTCGGCATCTAGGGTTCAGGTCTCTGAAGAGTTGCTGCTGATCCGTCTCAACATTTTCCGTCATCAGATTCCCGACTTTGATGTGATCAAGCGGGACCCGGCGCCGCTCGCCCCTCGAGAGGATGGCCGAACAAGGCTCAGGTTGTTGTGGTATCTCTGTCGTGCGGCATAATATTACATAGGGGTATCGACCCGGTCCTTCGATTGCCGTGTGAGGGAGAATCCCGTGGAAGCCAACTTGGAGGGGTACGACGTCGCTGACTCTGAGAGAGCAGATGTCGTCCCTTGTGAGTGGTTTGACAACTTGAAAGGTTCTGTAGGGAATTGATCGAGATGGGCCGGGGCCGGACCAAGACATGCTGTCTATTAATTATCAAAGTCTGATGGATTAGAGAAGCGAAGGGGAACGGAGAGAAACGACTCGATGTGGTCGATGGAGTTGAGAGGCAGGAAGACCCGACCATCGCGATTGCACAACGGGAAGTTGCGAGTGGCATGTCAGGGTAGGAAGCTATACGCGCAGCCTCAGCCATTCATGAAGTCATGATGAAGTTCCAGCGGATTTGGCATGCTTCCAATCAAATCGTCACATAGGGAGCCGATGGCCGACTCATCATCCCCAGGGCCTGACTCCATCACTCTCGTAGGAATGACAGTCTATGTTTAGAGGAGAATGTATAGTAGATAATTACAAAGAATATAAGAAAAGAGCATAAAGATAAAATTATATAATATAAATTCTTCTAAAAATTCTCCATGTATTAAACAACGTTGCTATAGAAAGGTTAAAATGGGAAAATGTTCATCATACCTCTGTAGCATCCTACTCACAGAGTGCGTGTTTTTACATAATACACTGCAATTTCTTTTCTTAAGGCATCCATATTCCTCTCCGCCACCCGACCCCTTCCACAAACAAGTCATGGCTCTCCCCAGACACCAGCCTCCCCATCACAGCATCCTACGCGACCCCCAAAGACGGGAACAAGATTCCCTCAAATGACAAGGTCGCATTGCCAAATCATCACGATGGAGTTTCCAAGTTCCGCGCCGTCAGCAAAAAAAAACACCCGGCCCCCTCGGTTGTACATAAGTAAGCTGGCGGGGGGTCTCTGTGCTGGGCTGCGCCTTGACCGGGCTTGATCATTCATCACCCGCCTCGACGCCATCTATTTCAGCTTGATTACGCTAGCAAAATGTGCGAGGGAGGAAAGCTATCGTTGTTTCCCTCCCTCCCGATTCTTATGTCCGTTTCGGAAATATCGGTTACGCGGGATCTTCAACACAAACGTGCATCGTCGGCGTTACAACGTCTGCGGAAGGATCCTTCTCCACGACTCGTTTAAACATCCTGATCCGGACCACCAAAGTCCCTCTCAGCCTCTCTCAATCTCAAGCGGGGGCGCGGATCACGATGGCTTCACGCTTGGGTCCTGCGCTACTCGGTTGGGCTGAGGCTAAGCCTGTCTCGTGGTTTGGCTTTGGGTCTCACAACGCTGACATGGACAATAGAAAGGCAGCCTCGCGATTGTAAAAATAGCCGTTAGGCAGATCGACAAGGGGGGGGGACAAAAGGCTGAGGGGAAAAGGTTTAACTGAACCTGTCTTGGACTAGGCGCCATGCTTTCTCTTTGTGGAGGCCCTGGAACGGTCAAGAAAGTTATGCAAGACTCGACAGATTCTTACAGCATTCACAACTGGGCCAAGTTCTTCACGGCTCATAGCTCCGTGGAAAAAAGACCTTTCGGTTCAACTCACCGCATGGAACAAATCTCCCCGTTGCAACTTGGTGCTTACTCGAATCCTTGAAAAATCAGCAAGTCGATGATGGGAGACCCGCTAGTCTGGACGAACATCTAGCGCTGGCGGAGATCAACACAGCCCGCGTCTAAAACATCCAGGGGCCATGACACCCTCGGAGCCAACCGCAGGCCCTCGCCGGGCACCAAGTCCCACAGTCCGGCCCCTCCGCTAAGCAGACCGGTGGCCACTCGGCCCCATCCACAGGGCAGAAACCCAGCCCCAGGAGCTGGGATGAGACGGGGCGGCTGAGGCTTTGCAGTTGAAACGCTTGGGATGATGGGGATCCATGGTGTTGACTCGTGAAGGATGGCCCGGCATATAAGGGTTAGTAGGCGCCCGGAGAGGTCATCTCCATTCAGCCCCATCACTCCAGCTTTCAACCTTTGTCCGTCATGATTGCCCTTGGTGTCTTGGCCCTCGCGGGTCTTGCCGCCGCTCTTGAACCCCGGCAGATCATGCACGAGGCCCGGGACCAGCCCTCGTTCATCCTCTCCAGGGACTACACCAACAGCGACGCCGAGCCTTGCAAGATACTCAGCCAAGCGTATGAGGACTCGAAACCCGAGAAGGGCAAGACTGTTTTTCTTGCACTTCCTCCGTCGGTGGGCATTGCCTGTCTCAAGTCGGTTCCCCTCGATAAGGAACGCGACCTTGCGCTTCTGGACTACCTCGAGCCCTTGATCGGTTTCCAGAGCACACTCGAGGTCCTTGCCGACCCTCCAGAGGGGTACCTCTTCCCTGGTGTCAATGTCTTGGGCGGTTTGGATGCTATCCGTGACAACTTGAACAATGACAAGTACAAGAGTCAGTACGAGGTCATGACTGATCTGCGCAGCCTTGTAAGACATCTTCATCGACATCTCTGGCTGAAACATTGCTCACCATGTTAGTTTGCGGCTTCCAACGATCTCCACTTTGACTACCCCCCAGCTCTCCTCAACACTTTCCTCTATATTCGACGAGGCCTCGACTTCAGTTCCATCTCTTCGGATGGACTTAGCCTCCCTCAGATGTTCCACAGTATTGATGTCGTCCGTGGTAACAAAGGCATACTCGACTACTATCCCTCCGCCATCAAGAGCATCGATGGCATCCCCATCTACAAGTGGCTCGAGGAGGATGCTGCCCACAACACCAACAACATGAACGATCCCGACGCTCAGTTCAACAACCTGTTTTCGAACCTGCCCCGTTCCGCCGTCGGCCTGGCTGGCACGACGCTCATCACCCAGTTTGAGATCCCCGACAGCTACACGGTCAAGTTCTACAACGGCAGCACGCTCGAGGTTGTAAACGAGATCGCCTTCCCGCCCACCGTCGACTTTTCCGGCATCGAGTCTGGCGAGGATTTCCACAAGTACTTTGAGGTCCCTCAGAACAAGACCAGCAGCACCAAGAAGCCATCTGGCAATGAGCGCCGCGCCGTCAGCAAGGACCTTGTTGGATACCCCAAGCCTGTGGTCAAGCACTCTCGAAATTCGCTCGCTGGCTACTTTCTCGAGGGCGAAGGATACGAGAAGACGGCTGTCCTGTCCATCCTGAGCTTCCTTCCCCTCGGCTTTGACTTTAGCACACTCGGAACTTTCAACATGACTGACTACGTTCTCGAGGGCGAGGATGTGATTGTCGAGTTCATCGAAAAGGCCAAGAAGGCTGGCCGCGACAAGCTCATCATTGACGTCTCGGCCAACGGCGGCGGCTCTGTCGCCCTGGCCCAGTCCATCTACCGTCTGCTGTTCCCCGAGGGCGAGTTCACCACCTTTGGTCGATACCGCGCCACCGAGGCTCTTGCGGCCGCCTCGGAAGCCGACTACGAGACGCTCGTCGATGTCCTGATCACCAAGACTAACCAGTGGCCTATCGACACTGAAGGCAACCCCATCAAGGAGGGCAAGGAGTGGTTTGGTCCTTACACGGTCAAGGGCGGCCAGAACATGACTGCGCCGTTCCAGAGCAATCTTGGCCACCTCGACGATCAGGAGCCCCTCGTGGCCAAGGCTCCCTGGAAGCCCGAGGACATTCTCATCATCACCGACGGCACCTGCGCCTCGGCCTGCACCATCCTGACCGGCCTCTTCACCCGCAACCACGGCATCCGCACGCTGGCTGTCGGTGGGCGTCCCCTCCACCTCGCCATGCAGGCCATGGGTGGCGTCAAGGGCACTCTGCTCTCGTTCCACTCCGACTTTGTCTCCGCGACGGCGTCCTTCCTCTCGGGCGTCAAGAACGACAAGAAGGCCCTCAAGATCCTCCAAGACCACGAGGACGCATTCCCCAGCCTCCAAGACCCTCCCCTGCTCCCCCTCACGAACGGCGCCACCGCCGGCAAGGTCAACTCGCTCAGCGGCTACACCAAAGACGACGTCGACGGATACCCCGTGCACTTCCGGTACGAGGCCGCCAACTGCCGGCTGTTCTACACGCAGCGCATGCTGGCTGACCCCTCCGAGACGTGGAGACACGCCTCGTCTGTGGGATGGTACGGTGCGTCGTGTGTTTCTGGATCGACCGTCAACCAGGACGGTACCATTGGTGACAAGGCGCTCAAGTATGACGCCCGGGTGCGAAGCCGTGCTCGTGGTGTCAAGGGCCCTGGATCTCTGAAGAAGTAATGTCTTATGATGCATGTGGATATGCAGATGTAGATATTGGTTTGGATATATGGGGGCATTTAACGATTATATTTGCATGGAATGGCGTTTATGTGATTAATTGATACCATGGCAACATGGCGAGGGTTTAGATATATGATATACCTTGATGTTTATATAATAGAGCGTTACTTTGGCTTCATATTCATCAATCATCTCTAGTGACTGTGATACTCTTTCCTTTATAACATGTAATAAAACGGGCAGATCAATCAAGATATTGTCCAACCAATCTCTGCATCGACGTTTACTACGCCACGATCGGATTCGGTGCACCATGACGTCAGACAAAGGGAGCACGCGACAAGCTACAAACTGAACCCAATCCAATCATTGTATTCATTGCATTCCTCGTGATCAAGCAAAACACCAACATTGTTTCTCGTTCCTGTTGATCTTTTCTTCTTTTCTTTCCTTCTTATCCATACTTGAAATAGTCCACCAGCCGCTACATCTCTGGCCCAGCATGCCGCCATCTTCAGATTCCAAGTCCCAGAGAGTCCGGCTGTTTATGCGACAATGGTTCTTGATCAACTGGATCGATCTCCTGTGCATGGCCGTAATCGGCGGTCTTGCGTTCGGCGTACGTTTCCCCCCTTCTTCTTCATCTCGATTATCACTAACTGTGTTGTGCCTGCTTAGCTATATCACACCCCCGTCATCATCACTCGAACCTTTCCCATCACCTTTGACACCTCGGGCGACATCGTATACCCCGAGTGGGCGTACCCCGATCGAGGCTGGATAATCCCCTCTTGGCTCTCGGGCGTGATATCCATCGCCGGCCCCTTCAGCGTGTACCTCGCCGCGCAGATACAGATCAGATCCGTGTGGGACGCCAGCAACGCCATAGTGGGAACCACCTGGTCCGTCATACTGGCGTCTCTCTTCCAGGTCACGCTCAAGCAGCTCGTCGGGGGCTTCAGGCCTTACTTTCTAGACGTCTGCATGCCCGACACATCGCTCGCGCCCGAGAGGAACGCCTCGGGCCTCAACGGCGTCGGGTTCCACAAGGTCATGTACACGACCGAGATTTGCACGCAGCCCGACAAGTCCAAGATACAGAATGCCATCACGTCGTTCCCCAGCGGCCACACGACGGCCGCCTTTGCGGGGTTCGGCTTCCTCTTCCTCTGGCTAAACGCAAAGCTCAAGGTCTGGGCGGACCACAAGCCCGCGTTCTGGAAGCTGTGCCTCACGTTTGCGCCGCTGCTGGCCGCGGTGCTCATCGCCGGGTCCTTGACCATAGACGCCGCGCATAACTGGTATGATATCGTCGGGGGTGGAGTGATAGGCTCGATAATGGCGTTTGCCTCGTACAGGTCTTCGTACGCCGCCGTGTGGGACTGGCGGTTCAATCACCTCCCGCTTCAAGAGAAGGAGGCGTTTAGGTATGGGTTGGACGGGGATCTCGACTATGCGGCCCAGACGCTGAGCATGAGTGCCGGCTGGGGAGGCAAGAGGGTTAGGTTACCTGACACGCCAGATGACGGCGATGAAACTCCACGGCAGACGAGTAGCGGCCAGCAAATAGAGAGTCTGGATGCGCCTAGGAGGAAGCGACGGACGCCTGTTGGAGATGAGGCCGTGTAGCAGATGTGTTGAGTAGGATAATAGTAATTTCGAGTAACTTTACTCTATGGAATACACCTTTCGACCCTTTACATACACCTCGACAATGTTTCTATCATCCCCCGTCATGAGAAACTTGTCAAACACCCTCCTCGTTGAATCCTCCTCTTCAGCAGGTGCATTCACACCTCGCCTCGAAGAATCCATGTCCACAACAACAGCATCAAACTGCTTCCCAACCTCAAAGCTCCCAATCTCGTCCCCCACTCCCATGACCTTTGCACCTCCCATCGTGCCAAGGTAAAACACCTCGTCCAGGCTCAGCCCCTTGTCGGCGCCTTTCGTCTGTGCTTCCTTTGAGAATGATGCAATCAGCGCGTGACGCATGGCATCTAGGATCGACGATGAGAAGCCGCCGCCTGAATCAGTTCCCAACCCGACCTTGATGCCTCGCCTCATAAAGTCCCGTACGGGAGCAGCCATGAAGCCTCCGCCAACAGTCATGTTGGCCGTCGGACAGTGCGCCACACCACAACCATGAGCCGCCAACTTGTCCGTCTCTTGGGGCGTCATGATGGTGCAGTGCGCAAGGACGGACCGCTGGTTCAGCAGGTTGTAGTGCGCATACAAGTCAACCTCGTTGTCAAACTGCGGGAAGAGGGAGAGCGTAGCATCAATCTCCTGCTGCGCCTCGTTGAAGTGCGTCTGTATCGGCAGATCCTCATTCTCCGACGCGATAACTCCAAGACCTTCGAGGAGATCTGGCTCACACGATATGGCGAAGCGAGGCGTGATGACGTATCTGACAAGATGGCCGTCAGGATCGATGGAGCGGACGTGCTGGATACACCGCTTCGTCTCAGCCAGAGACTCTTCGGTGCTGGCATCTCGGTAGAAATCAGGCGAGTTCCTGTTCATGTTGCACTTCCCCACGAATGCCCTCTGGCCCTTTGCAAGACACGTATCAGCAAGGACACACGTAGCATCTCCATGCAAGGAGCCATAGTAGCTCGCAGTAGTAACACCCTGCCTAAGCATCCCATCGACCAGAGAACCATAGACACGCCTCGCATACTCAGCATCCCGAAAGCGCGCCTCGTTGGGAAACGTCACGCCCTCGAGCCAGTCAAGGATATGCATACCCTGCCCGAGACCGCGCTGCATCCACTGCGGGGCATGGTTGTGCGTATCGACGAAGCCAGGGATGAGGAACTGATGAGGTGCGAGCTTCTTAATGGGGATTTCGAGGGAGGGGAGCTTATCGGGGGATGTGTCTGGCTGGAGGGAGACGATGCGACCCGATGAGATGGTGAGGAGGGTGTTTTGGAGGATTGTGATTGTGGTGGGAGATGCCGAGTAGATGACGGTGCCATAAAAGGCTAATGATGCTCCCTGAGACGATGCCATGTTCAATTTTCGTGGTCAGATGGAAAATGTCGGGATCTTGATAGTGGTTAAAGGTTGCAAGTTTGAAGCTGCCTATCTCGCTCACACACACAAAACCGCATCAACTTATCACCATGGCTCATTAATCAGCTGCCTTGGTGATACAACAACAGCACGACTCTAAAGATGGAACCCAAGATAAACCACAACATATCAAAACTGGGGCAGGTGGAGAAAAGCATCATCAAAAAGGGCATATCTAGACCAGAGATAGAAAGAAATCCCAGAACCTGCTCATGCTAAGCCTAACGTGCGACACCGGAAGGAGTAAAGACACCCTGACTTAACAAGCTTAACCAGTTCCAAAACGGAGAACATAACCGCTTTCAATGCATAGATGGCCTTTAAGGACAAACAACCATTGAGCAATAAATCATCAGGCTAAACTACGTAGTAAGTCACCGTCATCAGCCATGAGGTACCGCCTGGTGATAGCAGCTGGCTGCGAAATCAGCTCTCAACCAATCACATCACATCCGGTATGGTGTAGTGGCTAACATTTCGCGCTCTCATAACCTGAGAGATCACTTGATCCGCGGAGCCCAGGGTTCGATTCCCTGTACCGGAGAAGTTATTGTTTTGCGTTTCAGGCATTCTTTTTGCTAATTGTTCGTATCAAGTTCATCAGGGGTGGCAGGCTGCCTCCCTTTAGACCTGTCTCTCTTTTAAACCTGGTTTTTTATAAAAATAAACCCTCGCTTATTATGCTAACCTACCCGTTGCAAAAAGAGACTCAACTGTTAAACTGGATTCAAAGGACCTTATAATACTAGGTAGCTAAGAGCAAAAAGAAACTCCGGTACAGGGAATCGAACCCTGGGCTCCGCGGTACTTTTCCCTCAGGTTATGAGAGCGCGAAATGTTAGCCACTACACCATACCGGATATGGCTCTTGATGGTCGTCGGGGCACACATTGGAGCTCAGAAGCCCGCGGCAGGGGGCAGCTCTCCAAGGAAGACACCCTCTCAGATACAACTCAGATACAACTCAGATACAAGCATCCCAGACCGAGTGAGCAAGTACGCACTGTTTCCGTCCGTCTATTCCTACGTAATAATAGTACAGTGTCAAGCTCGGCGACATCCACCTCCTAGAGTGGCTCTGCCGTCCTGTCTTTTGGCTTTTGTTTCCCCCCTCTAACCCCTTCCTTCATCAAAAACCTTCACCATGATCAAATATCAACAACAAAAGCTAGTACAATAACTCCCTTCATCTCCCTACCTCGAGCCACCCGGGGCCCCAAGCATCCGTTATCAAACACCCATCTCAACTCAACATTGTGCCAATCCATATCCATCCTCTAAACCATGCCATCGGCAATCGCCAGCCTTTGCTTGGCCGTCTTGGCTCGTTTAGATCCCTTCGCCCTGCCCTTCTTGCCTTTGGTGTCGCTCTCGGCGGCGGGCGTGTTCGGTGTTGCCGTTCCAGAAAGCCCCTTGGAACCATCATCAAAGTGGCCCTCGCCTAGAAATTGTTAGTTTGTGTCGTCTGGCAGGAAAAGAGCTTGCTCACCTTCATGATACATCTCGTCCAGGCTGGCAGAGTTCTCTGCCTTGCGTCGCTTGCCTCCCTTCTTCTTCTGTTGCTTGTCCAACTCGCCCGACTCGAGGAGTTCCTTTTCGCGGCGCTCAATCATCTCCGCCTGCTCGTCATCCGCCAGCCACATGGCAATGTCGCGGTTGCGGTTCTCGGGAGCACGACGGCCAGAGAAGTCGACGCTGGCACCGCCACCCTGGATGACGACACGCTGGACTTCCTCCTTCTGTAGAGCACGCTTTCGGATACGCTCCTCGATGGTACCGCGAGTGATGAGACGGTACACCGTAACCTGCCTGGTCTGGCCCAGTCGATGGGCTCGGTCCATGGCCTGTGAGTCGATGGTCGGGTTCCAATCCGAGTCGTAGAAGATGACAGTATCGGCGGATGTGAGGTTAATACCGAGGCCACCAGCACGAGTAGACAGGAGGAAGATGAAGATATCGGGGCGGGTCTGGAAGTCGTGCACCGTGTCTCGTCGATCCTCGAGCTTGGTCGAACCATCCAGTCGGCAGTACTTGTAGTTGCGGTACGTCAGGTACTCCTCCATCATGTCGATCATGCGCGTCATCTGGAAGTACAGCAGCACACGATGACCCTCACTCTTGAGCTTGAAGAGCAGGTCGTCAAGCTTGGCAAGCTTGCCACTGTCGGTGACGAATCGCTGCATGGACGGGACCGAGATGTTGGTAAAGCCCTTCTTCTCGTGATCAGGCTTGGGAAGCATCTCGCGGGAAGGGTACAACTCCAGAGGAACCTTCTTCTCCACCAGCGCCCTTTGCTCGAAGACCGTCGGTCCGAAGAGGATCTTGCGTATGTCGACATTGAACAGGTTGTTGGCTCGCTCAACCTCGGAGCCCAGGCTACGGCAAGAAACTTGGATCGGGGGAGCTGACGCCCGAGGTTTGCCAGCCGGCTCCAGTCGTCCAAGGCCAGACTCGTCATAGTCCGCCCGGGCAACATTCATCAACTGGGACAAGACCCCCTCGGTGGTGATTTCCGCAACGGGCTTCCGGTTCTGACGAGCCCGAATCTGGAAGAGGGCATGAACCGGAGTGTAGTTCTTGTCTTCGGACTCGGTGTATGCAACATTCAAGTAGCCAAGTCGGTCACGCTTTTGAAGCTCCTTGGCAGCTCGGATGATCAAGCTCGAGTGTGTAGCCTCATAGACTTCGTTGGGCGAAGCATCAGCAAACCGAAGCCATGAGAATGCCTTGGATCCGCTGCTACCCTCTCGGACGTTGTCTGGGCTCCAGATATTCATCATGTGGTTGAGTGCCTGGTTTCGCCAACCAGCTGTCTGGTTGTCTGGGCCAGCCTTGTTCAGACGACCACCTTTTCGCCAGATAAGACGGGGAAGTTCGTACTCGATCATGTTGCGACTCGAGTAACCCACAGAGACCTCACTGCCCTCACGGATAAATGACGCCGTCTCAGCAAAGTAGGCGCAGGCGAAAGGCGAACGAACTTCGGCGCGCTCAAACAGATCAGGATGGTTACAGACTTTTCGGAACTGCATCACCAAGTTCATCAGAGTGCCAGAGTCTTGGTCATCTCCCATGGTAGCCTTCTCGACGAGATCCATAATGTTAATCTGGTTCCGCAGATTGCTGTAATAGGCCCGTTGTCGGTAAGTGAGATTGCAGAACACGTCGAGTTCAATCTTGTCACCAAGCTCCTTCTGCACATGCTTCTTCACACGTCGAAGCATGAAGGGCTTGAGGATCATGTGGAGACGCTTGAGCTGATCCTCGTTGAGCTTGGTATTACTCTGCGCGTGCGACTCGATATCCTTGGAGAACCATTCACTGAACTCGTCATGAGAGTCAAACAGTGACGGCATGATGAAATGGAGAAGGGCCCAAAGTTCCTGCATGTTGTTCTGGATAGGAGTACCCGTGAGCAACAGTCGGTTTCGGCAATGGAAGCCGAGAAGGCACTTCCAACGAGAACTCTGTGAGCTCTTGATGGCCTGGGCCTCGTCCAGAATCATGTATTGCCATCTCATCTTCTGGAAGTAGGCCACATCCGAGACAACAAGCTGATACGATGTCACGCAAACGTGGAAAGGAGCGTCCTTTCGGTACGTGGTGTGCTTGCGGTCCCAAAACTTTCGGAGAACCTTTCGGTCGCTAGCGCCACCCCAGTACGGCAGAATCTTGAACTCGGGAACGAACTTGGCGATTTCTTGCTGCCAGTTGTGAAGCGTCGAAGCCGGGGCGACAACCAGGAAAGGGCCCCAAATGTCGTGCTTCTCGGCAAGGTACGCCATGACGGAAATGGACTGGACAGTCTTTCCGAGACCCATTTCGTCTGCCAAGATACCGTTGATGCCCTGCTCGTACAGGTTGACAAGCCAGTTTAGACCCTTGAGCTGGTACTCCTTGAGCTGAGTGTTGATGAGCTTGGGCTGCTCAATTTCGACGTCTCCCAGACCTGTGGGGTTCTGGAAATTCATCTCGCCCTCCTCGTCCATGTCAAGACCCTGGTTGTTGAAGTCGCGAGCCTTCTTCTGGGCCTCTGCAATGGCGTTCTGAGCGTTGGCCATGGCAGCAGCACGAAGGGCTTCATCGCTGCCCTCCTCAAAGTCCAGATCAGCAAAGTCTGTGACCTTGCCAGCGGCGGGGCCGGTAGGCTCGTCAATGTCGAGTTTCTGCTCATCAATCTGGTGTTTATCCCTAGCCACATCAGGATTGTCGGTACTGCGCTCCACCTCATCAGTCTTGATCTTCTTGCCGATGAAGTGAGAGTAGAGCTCAGTCTGGGAGATAAGGAAGTTGAGCTTCCTCTTCTGACGAGCGGCTTCACGATCAGCTTCCTCCTTGCGGGCATTCTCAATCTCTTGCTTCTCGGCAGCCTTGCGAAGGTCTCGCTCCTCACGCTCGTTCCGCTTCCAGAAGCCCATCATGTCACGCATGACTCGCTTGGCACGGGCTTGGAGATCCTTGGTGCCCTTGTTGGTTCGCAGCTGCCAACGCTTGGCCTCCTTGGATGCCAGAATCGCCGTCTTCTTGAGGTTAGAGGCCTTGGTGGCGTAAGAGTCGACTGCCAGCTTGAAGGTCTTGTTGACATCCTTCCTAGCCATGTCTCGCCAGATCTGGTCGTAAATTTGGTTGTAGCCCTTGGACATGAAGCGCTTCTCGTTCTCGGGGATGTCGTCGACCTTTTCCTTGTCCTTATCCTTATCTTTGTCTTTGCCCTTCTTAGGCTTCTTCTCGACAGGCTCCTCTTCGTCCTTGTCGGCCTCATCCTTGTCCTTTTCGGCATCCAAGGTAACTTCCTTCTTGGTCTTCTTGATCTTGATGCGGACGCGATTTTCCTCCTTGGTGGGCAACTCCTCACCAGCATCCAAAGCTGCCTGGGCAGCTTCGGCAGAGTCCTTCTCGGCCTGCTTCTGCTCCTTTGACTTCTTAAGGCGTGGACCACCTCGTCCCTTGCCTTTTCGTTTGCCAGATGGCGTTCCTGCTTCACCCGACTCCATGTCGGAAGCCTGGAATGAAGACATGGTGCCACCCTCGAGGTTGAGCTCCAGGTTCCGGGCGGGGCCCTTGATTCCCTGTTGTAGAATAAGCTTCGTCTGCTGGGCCTTCTTACTGGCACGCTCGGCATCACGGAGGTGCTTCTGGCGCTCTGCCTCGTCTTCGGCTGCCTCGGCGCGCGCGAGAGCCGCCTCCTTCTGCTCCATGGTGACAGCCATGGACTTTTCGCGACGTCGCTTGCGTTGCATGTCTTTCTTGCGTTCCTTCTCAGCGTAGACTTCTTGCTCGCGAACTTCATGAAGAGCTTCATCGTAGAAAACATCGTCATATCGCCGTTTGCCGAGCTCAGCATGCAGCACCAGTTTCTTACTTGCTGTCGCTGCATAAGCATCTCGGCGAAGTCGGCTCTGATCCAGATCCAGCTCGGCCATTACACGTCGGCGCTTCTGGGCGCGTTCCTTATACTGCTCCTCGTCGAACTCATCAGGATCAAGGGTCGCGGCCTTGCTGTCAATCTGAGACTCCGCATTCTGAATCTTCTTCTCCATCTCGCTCGACCACGTCTTTTGCTTAGGCTGACCATTTGCTTGTCGCTTAGCAGGTAGACGAGGAGTCGGTGATTCCTTCTTGATGGATAACCGACGCCCGTTCTTAGGAGTCGATGCCTCTCTTGCCGCCTCTCGAATGTCAGAAGCGCGGCCCTTGGTCGACTTACGGCCTCCCCTCTTTCTGGCAGGTTCTCTTGGTTTTCCCCTGACGGGTTCGGGCTCCGTCTCGACCTCTTTCTCGACCTCGGTGTCGTGATCTTCGGGCTCCAGCTCGCGCTTTGACGGCTTCGTTTCTCGCGAATCACGCTTCACCTCTCGGTCGCGTCGGTCTCGGTCATGGTCTCGCTCGCGCTCTTCAACAACAGGTGTTCGTTCCCGAGGTTTCGGTGCAGGTTCGGCACTAGACAGAATATTGGAGAAGGACATGGGGTCAGCAGCTCGGCTCGGCGTCTGATATCGAGTTAGCATTGATGCATCAGAATAAAGACCGAGATGGCGTACGCTGGTTGATGGAGGATTAGGCTTTGGTGGTGATGGAGCCGCGAGGTCCGACTTGAAGGGTGGAAGGGCAGGAGCCCCGTTGGTTGTCGAGCTCATATTGGCCGTTGCACCATGTCTCAAGCTCGGAGAAGCTAGGAGCGGCTGTCGGGCTGGAGGACTGAGAGACCCAGGTTGAGGGTGCGAATGGGATAGTGGGCTGCGCGGGCGATTGAATGAAGATGCGCGTGGTGATGTGTAAGAGCCGTTGTAATACGAAGGAGTGTGCTGTTCACCAGATTGCGAATAGTTGTACGGCTCACGGGTCTGTTGGGGTGGAAAGAAAAAAAAGGTTAGCTCCACGTCAGCAAAGATGTGGTTGTTTTGGTTTTGGCTGGCGGCGGGTGAGGGAAAGAATGCGTGTTGCCGCGTTAAGGGGAGGTGGTGATGAAATTAAGCGTGATGCGATGGATGTTACGGGAGGGTGCGAAAAATTACTAAGATGGTGTTCAGAAGGGAAGCAGGCATTGATGGCCTGGAGACGACGTGTGATGAAATAGACGAGAATCAAAAAAGTGAATGATGTTGGGGGAAAGAAAATCAAGGGCCGACAGGACAGGTGCGGTGCATTCAATCAAATCAAGCCTGGGCGAGACGACGGAGAGTCAAAGACAAAAAAAGAAGTGGATTTGCCCCCCTTACCTTTGGAGTGCCAGCCGGGGGCGCGTTGGCGTTGGCGTTGGCGTTGTGCCAGGAGGTGGCAGGCGTAGCCGCGTCGGAAACAGAAACTCGACGCTCCTTGGTGGTGTCGGTCGTTGGGTCATAGAAGCCTCGCGATGCGGGTTTACTGTCACGGCCGTGATGGACGTCGGGCGCCGAGGGCGAATAGTATCCAGCCGGCGGGTGCAGCGGCGACACCGGGGGAGGAGCTTGGTGTTGATGCTGCTGGTGCGACGGGTGCTGCGAAGGATGGTGTTGAAGGCCGCCCGGCGTGCTCGCCGCAGGTGACGATGACTTGAGACCAACGGGAGGTGGTAGAGTGGGAGCGACGGGGCCGCCCGGTGCGCCCGAGGACGAGGAAGACATGTAGGGATTATGCAGGGCCTGACGAGGCGGGGATTGATGAGGATGGCCAGCACTCGAGGTGCTGGTGTTGTGAGAATGAGCGTGGCCGTGGTTTGGGGGAGAGAAGGGAGGAGGACGGAACTCGGACTGCTTGGGCGAGCGCAGGCTGAAGGTGGAGTGCCGATGCGCATTCGCGTTCGCATTCGATGAGGCTGTCGCCGTCGCACCAGCTGGAGGGCCAGCCGAGTCGCCGCCAGGATGAGGAGCATCAGAACCGCCCATCACGTCGCGCCGGTGATGGTGATGATGGTGGTGGTGATGGTGGTGGTGATGCGAGCGAGGATCCCGCTCCTCATCGCCACCGTCTTCTCTATGTGGCCGCTGCAGCACCGTTGAGTTGTAGCCGTTCTTGTCCATACTGGAGACCTAGCGCTCGAGGAAAGACAAAGCCAACCCAGCAAGGGCCAAGAATGGCAGGCAGCGTGTGATATTCGACGGCCGAAGATGTATCAGAGTTGAGGACCCATGTGCACGATGGGCAGTGACGCGACGATTGAGGGGGTGGGATTTCGAGGCGAGGATGCGCACTCGATCAGCTAGAGGTCGCGATGCGCACGCGAGGCTCTCTGTGGGGTGTCGATCCGATTCGATTCGGTCGCGACCAAACGTGTGATGATGCAGCCAGGCGCAACAGCAGAACACGCACGGGAGAGTCGATGGCCGACGAGGATGTGATCGCGAGGTTTGTCGGGCCTGGGCTGAGCTCAGGTCTAAGGCGAGTTCAAAGGGACGGGTGCCCTGACTGGGGGGGCGGATGGTTCTGGTGTGGAGGTGATGGGGATGGAGCGTGGCGCTGGGATGCGGCGATGGAAGCGGCAGTCGAGATGGGGAAAGGGACAGGGTAAGAAACGAGGGCGAGGAAGGGCAATCAGGGCCAATGGATATGCCAGAGCTAGCGGGGGAACGGAAAATACGGACAATGGTGAGAAGACGAGGGGGGAGGCACACGAATGGGCGGGAATCGAGCAAGAGAGGGGTGGAGTCGAGTTTGTTTCTGGAGGCTGATGGTGATGAGGTGGGTGCGGTGCAGCCCAGTGGTGATGGATGGAGCCGAGTGACAGCCAGGCCCAGCGCAGCGCAGCGCAGGTGAGACAAGGCAAGTGTAAGTACCAAGCTGAAATCGATAGAATCAAGTAATCGGGAGGGGGTGACAACGCTGATGGTGGTGTGGCGATGGATGGTGGAGAAGTCAAGGCAGGCCCCAAACAAAGACAAGAGAGAGGAAGGTGAGGCGTACAGCACCTAGGGGAAGGGAAGGGAAGAGAAAATCCCCCCGTCCTGGCCTGGCCGTGATGCGCACGCGGATGGAGGCGCCGGGTGTGGACGTGGAATTGGCGGATGGAGACAACCCCAAGATTTGAGAAGCGAGAGTCGAGAATTTCCACGGCTGCCGGGGGGGGGTTCACTGGTGGGCTTGAGCGGCCTAAAATATGACCACCGAGATGGCATTTGCTGGCACAACAAGCTCACGCCATCAGGACGGCCTTCTTGTCGACTCTTGGATCATGTTTGAATTCACCAACTGGTGCAAGGCACGATTCCCCAAAGAGGAGTTGGCGATGGGCTCAGGTGGTGATGATTTTGATTCCGATACTTGACTGTGTCTGTACCTGCTGTGTATCTGTACCCTGGCTGTACCCATCACCCTTGATCGCCTTACACATCCAACCATAGATCGTGGCACAAATCAAGGCACGCACAACCTCGAGTCTCCTTCACCCGCCTCGCCTTTTTTTTCTTTCCTTTCTTTTGCTTCTCTTCTCTTCTCTTCTCTTTGGGGCGGCTTCAGGTTCCAGGTCCCGGGCTGCTGCCCCTGTCCCGTTCGTCTCCGTCCCATGTGGGCCACGCGCCGAGCTATGCCTTGCAGCGTTAAACCTGTTTTGGACGCCCCCCCGTCAGCGGGGAATAGAATCCGGAGAGGGCCTCATTGTCTTGTAGGGTAGTCGGCAGCTAGGCTTTCTCGACAATGGCTTTTGTCATTTCTACAGGCTCGACTATAATTGTTGGATATGTTCTTTGTGGATTCCTATGTAGCTATGAAGTAGTCTTTTGGGGGGTGATGATTTTTGTTTATCTCTTATGCTTCTACTTGAGTCGGTGAATTACCATCCAACCAAGACAAGTGTTTCACTCGTCACGCGAATTAACATCCACGAGCAAAATATGCGACCTGTGCCGTACGTCAACATTGTCATATCCAATGTTACAAATATCACCATGATCATATACTCAACGAGGTGAGTCGGATAATGGGAAATTGCCATGTACTAAACGTTTGTTAGGTACGCTCGAGCCTCCAATGAAACATTGAAGCATGTCAAGGTGATCACACAAGGGCTACCCAAAGACCACTTCCCCCAAGGTACAGCCACGGTTCTCCCGGTCAACAGACCTCCAGAGGTAGAATTACAAACTCTGAACCCCGATTGGCGAACTCAGGATCCAGCCTCACACTTACAATCACAATGCACCATCAACAAGCATGATATCAAACAGAGTAGCCATGTTCATACTAATCAAGGCCTCTAAACAGCCGGACCCAAGAAAAAGAAATCTATCCCGTGAACATTTCCGCATCTTCATGAACGCTTCCGGGCCTCTCTATGAGGCCATGCCCTGCGTCCTGGTAGCGTCGTCGTGGCCTTCGTGTCCCATCGTGTCAAATATCCTGATGGTCTAGCCACCCGCCGCTGAAAACCCATGAAAATACCCACGTCATGCTAATGTCATTCATTAACTTTTGGAACAGAATCCTCTATAGTCAATTTTCCTTTTCATGCCGAGTGGTAAAACGTCACACCTCCTCGCATGCACCTCAGACGGCACCGGCCGTGACCATCTTCTTGCGAAGGTAGTTCTTGTACTCGGAGATGGAGCCGTCCCACTGGCGGATGGTCTGGTTCTCGCACACGAGAATCTGCTTGGCAATCTTGTCGAGCAATCTATTCATTGTTAGCACGGGTTCGTTAAATGATTCAATCACTGATGCTTACCGGAAGTCGTGAGACACGACAATGACACCTCCACTGAAGGCGTTGATGGCATCCGCCAGACTGTCAATGGTGGGGATATCCAGACCGTTGGTAGGCTCGTCGAGCAGCAACATGTTGGGGCTATCGATAGCGAGAAGGGCAAAGACGATTCGGCTCTTCTGACCCTCAGACAGAGTGCCCATCAGAGCAGTCTGGGAATCACCACTGAGACCGTATCGGCCCAGCTGTTGACGCCAGTACTGGTAGTCCTGAGACTTCTCGCTGTACTTGTCTCGCACAAAGTCGAGAGCCGACTTGGTCAGGTCGAGCTGCTCAGCACTGTGCTGCGAGTAGAGACCCAGCTTCAAGTGAGTGTGTCGGGTCACGGAACCGCCAGTGGGAGACAGCTTGCCAGTCATGAGTCGGAGAAGAGTGGACTTGCCCACACCGTTGGGACCGACGAGAGCAGTTCGGGAGTCCATGTCGAAACCAAGGTCCAGGTTGCGGTACAGGTCGTCCTCGGGGTTTCCAGAGTAGGAGAAGGTGACGTTGTCGAAGGACAGAACGGGAGGGGGCAGCTTCTCGACGTCGGCGAAGCGGAAGGTGAAGACCTTGTCCTGCTCGACAGGCTGGATGAAGCCGTCGGCCTCCATCTTGTCAAGAATCTTCTGACGCGACTTGGCCTGTCGCACCAGGTTGGCGTAGGTACCGGCACTGGCAATGAACTTCTTGATGTGGGTAATCTCATCCTGCTGCTTCTGGTAGGCCTTCATCTGGTTGGTCTCGTTCTCGGACCGGGTCTTGTTGTACGAGTCGTAGTTACCACCGTAGTAGACGAGCTGCTTTCCACGCATATCGATCATGCTGGAGCAGACACCGTTGAGGAAATCCATCGAGTGGGAAACGAGCACCAGGGTTCGCTCCCACTTCTTGAGGTACTCCTCCAGCCACACACAGGCCTCGAGATCCAGATGGGCAGTGGGGTCATCGAGAAGCAGCAGAGAGGGCTTGACGAACAGGGCCTTGGCGAGGGCGACTCGCATTCGCCAACCACCGGACATGTCCTTGGTCTTCTTGTGAATGGTCTTCTTGTTGAAACCCAGACCCGTGAGGATCAGAGAGGCACGAGTGGAAAAGGTGGAGGGGTCCAACTTGTCCATGTGCTGTGAGGCGTTAGCAGTGCACATTAGGTGTGGGATAGGAGACTCACGTCGTAGAGATCAATGAGAACAGGACTCTCAGGGCCCTCATCCTCGAGGAGCTTCTCGGCGAGCTTGTCGAGACGCTCCAGCTCCAACTCGGCCTCTCGGACAACCCACTCAAGGGCACCGAGGTCGCTGGGAGGGGCACCCTCGTTGAGAAGGTAGATGTCGAGATGGTCGGGAATGGGGTACTCGCGAGCGGCAATAGCCTTGAGGAAAGTGGACTTTCCGCAACCGTTCTCACCGAGGAGACCGTATCGTCGACCGTACGAGAGCTCGAGGGTGGAATCGGTGATGAGGACTCGGCCGTGGAAGACCAGACTGGCACTGGTGATCTTGACGTCCTTGCTGGAGGCGACGGAGGAGAGGACGCCGGTCGTGACTCGATCCGAGATACCGTGCTTGTCCATCTGCTCGGCGAGACGCTTCACCTCGTCAAGCTTCTCACCCGAGGTTGCGGGGCCACCATCGTCCTTGATGGGGTTGCCGTGAGCGTCGAGCTGGACCTCCTCGACCTTCTTGGCCTTGCGGCCCTTGAGCTTGCCCTCAGCAGCCTTCTTTGCGAGGCGCTTCTCCTTGGACGAAGAGGGAGCCATTGTGACGGACTGGGGGGAAAAAAAGAAAGCGCGGGGTCGAAGGAACGGAGGCTGTCGAAGAGAGAGCCTAGAAAATCCAAACCGAGGGGTATATGGTTGGTTTGGAAGATGACCGTTCGATGACTGGGAGAGAGGGAAGAAGGATGGAAAAGGAAGAGCTGACCGACAAAGAAGAAAAAAAGTGGCCAAGCAAAACAATGAGAGTGGCGGTTCCAGTCCCTGCCGGTTGGATTGGATGGATGGGTGTGTTCAGGTTCAAGGCTTTTTTTGCGCGGCGGTTGATGGAGGCGAGGCGGGGTGAATTTTTGTTTGGTGGGGCAAGATTTTCAGATTTTTTGGCTGATAGAGAGTCAGGCAGCAACTAAGGCATCAACCTGGGTGTTGAGTGATGGAGAGATAAGGGGATATGCGTTGAATTTATTGACGAGAGAGTTGTCAAACAGCCCTATCCTCTTGTATATATCCTCTATTTGATATTTATCTATATTATTTTGTTCCAATTTCTTCCATATCTCTGTGCCTTGAGACCCCTCTACCAAAAACACATGCCAAGACTCGGTACCACCTCAACCTTGACGTCATGAATCCATCTCCCCTGATTGGCTGATAAGATTCAGGATTTTCACACAGCCCTCCCGTCGCCTTTGCTCACAACCTTGAAGGGCGGCGAGTCCGTAGCTGTTGAGAGCCATGGTCGTGTTTGTTTGCCTCTACGACTCGGATGCCCCGATCTAATGGTAAAAAACTGCATGATTGAAACCTCTTTTTGTGAATTGTTTGGCATTGGATATACTTGATTCGACCGGAATTATGCTGCCGCGCGTTGCGCCCGGCAAGGCAACGGCCTTTATGCTTGTGCAATCCCTGCAGCCAAACTCGTATCAGGCATTATACCGTCAAGGCCCTGACTCATTTCATGACGATTTTCATTAGGTTGAGCTGTCTCGTTTAATATAAGGCGTTTGTATGGTCGCCTTGATTATGGCTGTGGTTGGCAGTTGATCTCATGCGAATTTCAGCATTAATGCCTGATCATGTGAGGCCAAGTTCCATGAGGAAAACAACGCGTAGAAACAGTGCATCATGCAATCATTCATCATTGATACTATATCATAGTACCCGTAACAGTTCCCCAACTACTTAAGAAGGAGTCTCCGCGTTCAGGGCATCGTAGCCAGACTTGGTCGATAGTTTTCCCTCTCTGGGACCAGCACCTCCTCCAGCTTGTTGCTGCTGAAACTTGAGCTCTGCCAACCGACCAGGGTCGTCTTCGCTACCAGGCTCCGAGCTCAACGCCTTCTGAAGACCATCCTCTGTCTTGGATTCGTCCCAGCTGCCCTCGAGATTCTTGTTGTGGCGGCGGTGCCGACCCTCGGCTTGTCCAGTGGAGGACTTGGAAACGTTGCCAGTGCGGCCGGCGGAGGTGGCATCGCGGTCTGCGGTCGAAGCTTCGGAGGACTTGGAGGGAGCGTTCTCGGAGCGGGTGCCTTTGTTGGAGGTGAACTCACCGCCCTCCTTGAAGGACTCGGCAGCCAGAGATTCCGAAGGCACAGCGCCAGCGCCTTCCTTCTTAGTGGGAGCGTCCTTGCCGAGATCGACCTGTAACATGTCAGTGTCACATTCTGAAACGTATGTTTTCAGACTCGCCTTGGTGCCAGCGCCGGGGGCCATGTTTTCAGACTTGACGACGTGGTGTGTTTGAGATTTGAGACGGTGTTCGATTCAGGTATTTTGCCGTGCAAGACTAATGTTGACAAAGGTGAAAGACTGTCGCCAAACGAAAACTTGCACGACAGCTCTCGAGCTCAATAATATACTCCCCTCTGGTCTTTGTATGACATCACGTTGGTGAACGACAACTGACGTCCATGTCCTCCAACATGACACCGAATTACATCATGATGTCTCTTTGACGTTGTTTTCGCCGCGAAAGCAAGCAAACAAGAGGTATAGGCTACACTTCCACTCGGAAGCGGTCGTATGGGAGAGTTCGACGGAGAAACTATTCTGCAGCCGTCGAGATCCTTGGTCTGGTCACCAACTTCAGATTGGGATGAGGCTATACTGAACCATGGATGGATGGAGCATGACCCTATGAGTTATCGATTGAAGAAAGACGAACCAAGTTCATTGGAAACCGCGAGATGGTTCGTCGTTTAGCCCTATGTATCATTGCCGAAAAAGAGCGTGACACCACGTGCTGGTCTGTGGGAGCACCTCGAATAATAACCAAGGCTTTCATGACAGAGTCCAGTTAATTCCGTCTTTTACACCTGAAATAGATTCCACATTGGTCCCTTACCAAGACAATACTAAAAATGGATGGTCTGTGGCCGTGCAAATGCCAACAAAGTCTTGGCACTTGGCCTTCAATGCGTCACCTCATTGCAACCTGTCATGTGTGGATCGACCGGATGGCGGAGCAACTGCGCAGTAAATTAATACGATAAACCTGATTTATTACTCGTGGTTGTGTCTCTGCTAAGACCACTTATTGCTAGGCAGCTGATCTTGGCCAAGACGAGCCGCCAAGACGTGGTTTGGTGTTGTAAGTCTGTGGTGCGGCTGAGCACGCGCTCAGATACTCGATTCTGCCAGAGTGTTGCCTTGCCAGGCAACCCCATATTCCATCAACTAATGAAAGGCAGCAGCCGTTTCCCGTAAGCGGAGGCTTTATGCTTGAATGAATCCTTGTCTCCGTTGACAATTGTCAATATCACATGAGATATTGAGCCGACACTTCCGGCTTCTTGGCCAATGACCCATCTCCAGCGCACAATCAGCCCTGTTCTACCACTCTGGAGCACCAATGCCGTCTGAGCATTCTATCGCCAAGACGCCTCGGCATCCTGATGGCTCACTCTCGGGGCGTGCCGGGGCTGGTGAAGTGGATGGGAGGCGGTGATAAAAGTGTCTCGTGTTAACGGCTGACCGTAGTTATTTATGGCGTTGGCTTGCGTCCGTGAATCCCGACGGCGATCGGTATATACGGAGTAGATGCTCTCTGAAGTCCGTCGGTCGGATCTGCGAACCTCCTGCACGAATCGAACATGTTCAAGGAGAAGCGAGCAACCCTGCATAGGTGGCCAAGGACAAGGCTGTACCAACGATCGAGTGGCCGATGGGCACGAGTAGCAGCCGTGCTCTGCCTAGTTCTTGGAGCATTCCACTGGATATCCGTCATCCATACCCACCGAAAAGCCTTAGTCGCCAAGTTTAGCCCGACTATTTTTACCCATCTGACGCCATGGGATAGCTCGACGATCGCAGATACACACTGGAGATGGAACCAGACGCAGGATTTCGCTTGGGGATCGTACTCCCGAAGAGAGATATGGGCGAATCGGCACGAATGGAAGCGGCTCGGCTCGGGGTCTGAGGGAGAGACCTTCACCTATAATGGCACAGTCATCAAAGTATACAAGACGGCAAAGTTTCCGTTTCGAAACTGCGTCCCTGATGCTCCTTCAGGGCTACGATGGCCGACCGAGATAGAAGCGTCGTTGTTGCTGGGAGGAATGGCTGATGACGAGAGTCGGAGAGACGGCGAGTTTCTGCCAGTAACGGATTACTTCATGTCACCACCGGAGGAGGGTGAAGCTCGGTGGCATTTCTTGACACCCTTTCTCGCGTCTGGAAGTCTCGTCAGACTCGCGGAGCACTTGCACCACTCTGGACACGCGTACACAGCTCACGATCTCGACATCCTCTACCGACCGTCACTCGAACGACTCTTTGAAGCTCTCGACCGAATGCATAATCGGCATGGATTATGCCATGACGACGTCAAGCCAGACAACATCTTTCTCTCAGGAAAAGGACCCTTGAGAGAGGCAGATGAGACGCTTGATGTGACAAAGGACTGGATACTGGCGGACCTGGGGAACGCTCGAGAACCTGATCATCAATATCACTCGTCGATTCTGTGGTCGCAACTGAACAACAACCTCCCCGACTGCCGAATCAACGACGTGGTGAGACTCGTCAAGTCGTACGTGCTCTTCCTGAGAGCCGCAGTTGACGACGGTGGTGCGTTCGACGAGCAATTCTTTGAAGGACGCGAGCCGTGGGCCAGGTTGTTCTGGACCATCGTCGACGCTGTCTCTAGCGACGCTGTCTCAGCTGTTTCGGCCCGGGTTCTGTCCATGGCACTTGATCCCTCACTTGAAGATCCCAATGATACTCTCGTCCACGGTCGAGACCCGCAAGGCGTGTGGAACCCGGTCAAAAGACTGTTGATGAGCCGAGAGGAGGTCATTTCTCACGGAGTAGATGACCAACTTAGAATCAGTGCTGCAGATAGCGTAGCGAGACTCAAGGGGCTGGCATTTCTGTTGGGGGTCCCGGTCGGAGAATGTCAGGTCGAAAGATAGCACAATGACTAAGTGACCAAGTTGGCAACCACAATAATAGCCTTTGCGTGACAGAAATAGACGTTGATGAGTAACAAGACGCAGCAACTGTGATAGTCCGACTTACGCATACACGCATTCTCGCCAAGCAACCGCCAAGCCCACCTAACCACTCTCTCCCACACACGCAGTCGCCGTGACGCAAGAGTGAGTAGAAGATCCGGTCCTCGAACGGCATTTCGCCACCTCTCGCCGGTATCACGGGGGTGAAGGCGTGTGATCGGCCGGCGGTGGAGTCACCCAAGCGGCGGCCGGACAATTCATAGCATCCGAGAGGTTGACGGCCGGCGGCAAAGAGGCTTGGAGGCTCGTGCCAAGGGCAGATGATGGGTGGTTGATGGAAGGCCGATGAGAAGGTAGGCAGGTCAGTGGTTGCGATCACTCGTTGGCGGGTTGGCATGCTGCATTCTCTACCGATAGAGGAAATATTTAAGAGAAGCCAAGCACCAAGGGATACCCGAGGAATGCTAGGTCAGACACCAACACAAACAGTCGAGACACGATCGCAAACACATACACAATGACGGGACTAGTCTACCATGACGGCCACTACCACCCGGACCCGGCACAGTCGGAACAGCGGCACGGCAGCCGCTCCGGAGGGCTGTGGCAGAGGACATACGAGTTCTGGGACCACATCCTCTACGGCGTTGGTAGCGTCTACTACAAGATTCGAGGACGGTGAGGGAGGTTGGCGATGACGACGCTTGGCCCTCGAACAAGCCCACGCAATGCTATACGAGGGAGGAGGGGGGGGAAGAGAAGGACTCGGGAACACGGCTTGGCTGACCCGCCATCAAAAGAAGTGTTGGTTCTTCTCCACCGTCGTCTCCCTCGAGATGGCGGCAATTCGACCATTTGCAAAACTTCAGAGAGAGGCCGCGCTGCCGCCGTGATGAGGATAGACAGCAAGTGACGATCCAGGGGATGGAAAGGCAGGAAACCGCCCAAAATATCTTCTAGACTGGGTCGACATGACATGGCAGGCTCCATTGATGTGCAGAGCCGCCCATGCCCTCTGCGCTTTGTTTCAGACTGCGACCAGCCGAGGATCCCCTCAACAGAGCCAACCAGCAGACGGCAGTGAGAGATACAGTACAGTGTGTTGTGCAGCGCATGACAGACAGACCCGACAGGAAGCGGCGCCTGAGGATGAGCCAGAGGTCAAACACGAGATGGGGGGGCCGAGGACATCCCTGAGGTTGACAATCTCCATGCGACAGAGGGAAATACGGATACACGTAAGCTGTCTTGAGTTAGATTTGACTGCCCCGGGCATGGCATCTATCTGAGAGATGGGCGACAGATGAATGATATTGGATCAATATCTCCGAGATTCACATGATTCAGTCCGAGTTGATTTGATTAATCGCAAGCCCAAGCGACTCCAGACCGACTTCCGATTGTCTGTCCTGTCCATCGCAATGGAGGCTGGCAATTTCCCGGTCGCTCGAGGCTCGTATAGTGCTTGTTCGACAAGAAGCAAGGCAAGAGAGGCCATGCCCGTCACCGAACGGAGGCGCCCCTGGTGCATGTTTGGCGTGAGCGAGATTCAGTGGAGATTATCCCCTATTTCTACAGTGCCTGATAACCCGGAAGATGAGGGACTAACAGATGCTGGGATAGGGACGGCGCAGGTCTGTTAACCTAAGAGCCAGCCACAGTGCGCATTGACTCACCGCACATTATCACCGTCCAGCGAGATGAGATCCCACGTCGACATGCCCTGATTGGCCACGGGTGGCGCCGGACAAGTCCCAAACAAGCTTCCATCGATGGTGCTGCGCCTCGAAATCGACAGGGGAACTGTCTCTATTGGTCCACAGTGCTGCGAGCCTGGCCCCTTTGGTTCGACTGGGGTGGCAGTGGGAGTCCATGGTTAGGACAGGTTCACCGTAGGGGGGAACCCGCCCGGGGGGCACAGTGCCACAGTGCGCTAGAACCAACCCCCTGCCGGAATCTCTAGCGGTCTTCATTCGCTGCGCGGCGCGGCAAGGGTCACCCCTGGCTAGTCGCCTCCCGCTGCCCATTTTCCCTCTCAAATCTCCCCATCCTTCCTCGACCCGTCCTCCTCCTCCATAATCAACGCCTCCCTTCCTTCTACATCAACCTTCGCTAACTCTTTAATTCTTCCTTCCTCTTTTTCGGTTCTCTGTGTTTGAGGCCGTTTACTCCTTCCCGTCACTCTTTTGAACTAGAACGCTCTTATCCCTCTCCGAGAGGCGATTGATTGAAAAAAGGGGTGCAACCAACATTCCTGCGCTCACCATCCCCAATACGTTGAAAATCTTCAACTCTTGATTCTCGTCCTTCCTTTGACAACTCGTTATTTTTCGCTTGCAATCGAATACCACAATGAAGTTCTCCGCCGCCCTCGTCGCTGCGGCGGCCACGGCTGCCAACGCCAAGCTGCAGCCCATCGTCATGAAGGTTCGTGGACTCGAGACGAGGCGGCCGACCGTTGCAATACTAACCCCGTATGCAGGGCACCAAGCTCTTCTACGAAAACGGTACCGAATTCTTCATGAAGGGTGTTGCCTACCAGCAGGACACCGCCGCCGCTGGCCAGACCAACACCGACAAGGAGAGCTACATCGACCCCCTTGCCGACGTCACCAGCTGCAAGCGCGATGTCCCCCTTCTCAAGGAGCTCGGTACCAACACCATCCGAACCTACGCCATCAACCCCAAGAAGGACCACACCGAGTGCATGGAGCTCCTCGACGCTGCCGGCATCTACGTCATCTCCGATCTGAGCGAGCCCAGCCTCTCCATCAACCGTGATGACGCCCAGTGGAACGTCGACCTTTACGAGCGCTACACGGCGGTTGTCGACGAGCTCGCCAAGTACGACAACGTCATCGGCTTCTTCGCCGGTAACGAGGTGTCCAACAACAAGTCCAACACTGAGGCATCCGCCTTCGTCAAGGCCGCCGTCCGTGACACCAAGGCCCACATCAAGAAGACGCACAGCCGCTGGCTCGGTGTTGGCTACGCCGCCAACGATGATGTCGACATCCGTGAGGATATTGCCGACTACTTCAACTGTGGCAAGGACGAGGAGCGCATTGACTACTGGGGTTACAACATCTACTCGTGGTGCGGCAAGAGCGACATGCAGAAGTCTGGCTATGCCGACCAGGTCAAGTTCTTCAAGGATTACTCTGTCCCCGTCTTCTTCGCCGAGTACGGCTGCAACGAGCCCGATGGTGCTGATGCCCGTATCTTTGAGGAGACCACTGCTCTGTACAGCGACGCGATGACCGGTGTCTTCAGCGGTGGTATCGTCTACATGTACTTCCAGGAGGACAACGACTACGGTCTGGTCCAGGTTAAGAACGGTAAGGCCAGCAAGCTCAAGAACTTCAACGCCCTCAAGAGCAAGGTCCTCCAGGCCCGCCCCAACGGTGTCGAGGCCGATGACTACTCGCCCACTGGAAAGGCTGCCACCTGCCCCGACCTGTCCGAGACCTGGAACGCCAACAGCATCCTCCCCCGCACTCCCGATTCCACCCTCTGCGACTGCATGGTCGCCTCCCGCGAGTGTGTCCCCGCCAAGGGTCTTAAGGAGAAGAGCTTCGGCTCCATCTTTGGCTACATCTGCGGTGAGAAGCCTGAGCTCTGCAAGGGCATCCAGGCCAACGCCTCCACCGGTATCTACGGCGCCTACAGCACGTGCAGCGAGTCCGCCAAGCTCGCCTACGTCCTTGACGCCTACTACCAGGACCTCGACAAGGCTTCTGACGCCTGCGACTTCAAGGGCTCTGCCACCACCCAGAAGGCCGCTTCCGAGTCCTCTTGCAAGTCTGCCCTCGCCTCGGCCAGCTCCATCAACGCTGAGGTCGCCACTGCCACTGCTGCCTCTGGTGCCGCTTCCACCGGCGACTCCGAGGAGTCAGACGACGACAGCTTCGGCATCCACTCTGCCTCCATTGCCCGCCTCTTCTCCCTGGGCGACTTCGCCGTCGGCGCCTACATGGCCGTCGCTGGTGTCGTCGGTGCCGGCATGGTCCTCCTGTAAAAGATGGACCCCAAGGAATTGGATCCTGGGTTTTTTGTTGAGTCGATGAATCAAGTTTTTTTGCCGTTGCTTATTTCTGGACCCGTGCGTATTTTTTCCCCAATGGTGTGGTTTTCTTGTATCTGCATCGCCGGTGTTACATGGCTCCCATTGTGATAGAACGAGGTACCTAGATGTTAATGCCACGTTTGCTTGCGATGCTTATTTATCGTGTGATGAACTATGATGAACTGTGATTCATATTTGGCCTAACCTGTAGCATGTTGTTGTTGCGTTTGCTTGTCACGATGTCAAGTCCCCGTGATTGCTTCAGCATGTCATTCGCCGTCTGGCCAGTCAGAGTCAGGTTTTTGGTATCGTCCTTTGTAGATATCGATTTCTACGCCTTGATCAAGTTTTAGAGCTTTGGCACTTGTGAGAAAAGATGACGATGTGACATGCTGGATACCAGAGTTGTAAATGAAATGCTATGTTTAGAGAAAGGGGACTTGTCTGGCGGGTCCCCCCCGTCTTTGGGTTTAGATTCTTGATGGTTGTTATTTGATGTGTCCTCCTCTACTTGGTGTAGGGTGTCTCCCTCATATATCGATCTCTCTAGGTTGACATCACTTCTACTATGGGTAGAACAATTTCGCTGCGTAGAGCCTCAGTGTTCTGATTCAAAAGCTGGATATAGTTGCAAGATGCTGATTGACAAGTCTGTTAGTAGGGTGTTAGCTGAAGAATTGTCACATCTTACATGGACTCGCTCTCGTGTAACATTAGACGTTGCACACAAACTCATGGTGATCCGCTCCAAGCTATTCTTCTTCACACCAGCGTTTCAACATGCTAGCGCAACTACGATCACTTGAGACGCCTTGGCTCTGAGAGGTATTACTGAGCAAAAAGACAACAAAGCCACATACCCCAGTAGTAGTGTCACAGCCCAAGCAAATATCACAACGCCCATGGTGAACATAATAACCAGGGCAAAGAGCAGGAGGGAGGATCAGCAAAAAGGAAACTCCGGTACAGGGAATCGAACCCTGGGCTCCGCGGATCAAGTTGATCTCTCAAGTTATGAGAGCGCGAAATGTTAGCCACTACACCATACCGGATATTGGTGCTGTTGACGACGACGCTCGCAAACAGCCCCTAGGACGACAGCGGGCTCGGCTGGGGACGGAGAGGTGCCTACCGGTGGGAGGGAGCCTTGTCGTGTTGGGTGTAGCTGTCAATGGCTCCCTGTGTCAAAGTTGAGAATCCATTGCCCTCCCCGATTAGGTCCTAAGGGCGTCATCTTCACACCCCTCTTCCTAGAGTTGTGAAAAGTGTCGCTGGAGAGAACAACAGCGGCTAGCGTATTCGATGGACACCGGGTTCAAACAAGGGGTTGTCTTGTTCGAGGCCTGGTTGTTCTGGCCATGCTCTGGGAGTCCCAGATGACCAGTATGGATAGGAACCATGCTGATATCTTGTTTCCATATACCGGGTATATGCGTCCATCAACTGACATTGCATATGGACTGTTGTAGACGAGAAAACGACCTAATGCGAGAGCTTGACAAGATCAGACAAGGGGAGACTTGGTCGTGTATGCTCTTATGGTGGAAGGTCTGGTAGCTGCGTCTCTACCATCAATAGATAGGAATCAGCTGAGAATCGCAAAGGTTTCTTAACCCCTGAACGTTATCAGACAACCCAGGCATGCGATTCTGCAGTTTACCAGCCTGCTGTTGTTGGGAGATGTATATCCCAACAATAAGAGGTAGGAGTGACTCGAGGGTGGAAGAGAGCATCGTGGGCCACCGACGGCAACTCAGCTTCCTGCTTCTCCTCTGATGTCAACTTATGCTCAAGACGAAGTAAACGCCAAACTCTCACAACCTTGTCCCGGGAATGCTTCGTTCGGAGAAGCTGACCAGCGCTGCACTCACCCACCATGGCAATGCTCGACGACGACGGCCCGACCTGCAAAAAGAACAGGGGAGGAGAGGCGGCCTATCAAAAAAGAAATACTCTCCGGTACAGGGAATCGAACCCTGGGCTCCGCGGTACTGTTCCCTCAGGTTATGAGAGCGCGAAATGTTAGCCACTACACCATACCGGATATGATTGGTTGTTGTTAAGTTCCGGCGTTGTGGGAAATGCTCAAGTTCCGGCCGATGGGATCCCTGGAGGAGACCGAGTATCTGTCATCTAAGTTGTGTGACATGAGGTTGTCAAGGCCAGGATGGTAGTTGGTTGAGAGAAAGCCCTTGTAGGGAGTATGAGTTGGCGAACCAGGGGAACTCGCCGATCGATGTTTGCTGCCTGGGTTATGTCCATGTCCAGGCAGGGTATTTAGGAACTCTGCCGTTCTTGACATATTTTGGCTGGTTATTGTTCGCGGCAACGTTCTGCATTTTCTGTGCAAAGATAACGAATCATGTTCGTAGTTGTCTGGTCAAGAGCCGAGTCAACTGTGGTCTCGAGCTCCTGGAGGTAAGACACTATCGTTCAGTTAAAGAACGGGTAACGAGAGGTCGCAAGGATTAATGTCCCTGACCGCCAGCCAACTTTGTCTGGTAAAGGGACAAAAAGATATGTTGACCACTGGTTCAGGGAGCAAAAAGATGACGTCTCCGGTACAGGGAATCGAACCCTGGGCTCCGCGGTTCAGGATGATCTCTCAACTTGATGGGTGAGAGCGCGAAATGTTAGCCACTA
>JAANQP010000629.1:0-19396 GCA_011320165.1 Fusarium protoensiforme | reverse complement strand
GCTTCGGGAGTGAAAAAGTCGATGATGGCGCTGACGTTGCTGACAAAATTGTTTCCAAACACCACCTCCTTGTCGCTATCGGAGAGACCAAGCTGACCAAGGGTGTCAACCTGTTGACGCAGGCAGGTCCACAGAGTTCAGACGTAGTTCTCGAGGGCGGTGCCTGGGCCCAGGGTATCGAATGAACGGAGCCGAGGATTGATGTTGAGCGCAGCAGCAAGCTTGTCTTTCAAGGGAACTTACTTTCGCCCAAGCTTAACTCGGCCCATATACACCATAACTAGGTAGTAATATCGGGATTTCGGTCGTTCAAAGTCACCAAGCGTTTGGCGGCAGTGATGGATGTTGTCTTTTACTGCTGTCAGCTTCCTATGCTAAATCATGTTTCCACCATCAAGCTCGCTACTCCGCCTTGACGTAAATTCCACTCGCATTGTCACCTACATATAAATGCGCTGAGCCTTGGAGTGGCCACCGACTGGGCGCAAATGTCGGAGAATCCAACCATGGCAGAAGGGAGACGATGTCGTTCCAGCTGTGTGAACTTGGTGACGCCCCAAAAAGAAGTCATCAGACACAATAAAAAATAACACAGCTCTTGATACAAACCCCAATACTGAAAAAGCGCTGGTATCGTAGGAGAAGTCATTTGGTTGCCTCTGCCAGAACGTCGGGTTCCACATATCCGGCTATTTTTGAGCATCGGACTGCCATATTGAATGCTCTCAAGGGCTAGTGGCATTTTCTGAACCGAGTACCGCCCACGTAGATCGTGTTTACCACAATCAGACATGCTTGAAAATGTTTTGTCAGCCTGGCTTATCGGGTTACGAAGTTCGCCTCTGACTCGGTCGTTGGCCCGTTCCGGACTGAGCCCCAGCCTCAGATCAGCTCCTTGAGAACAATTCCACCAAAAAAGTCCACGGGTTAAAAGAATGAGGGGCGATCTTTACGATATCTCTCCCTGGGACGAACAAAATCGTTGCTGTGTGAGAAGGGGCTGTTCATGGTTGTCGAACTGGACAAGCATTTGGTGGCGACCTTGATATCGCATCCTCCGTACGTGAAAACGTGGGCAATCGGACACTCGTTGGGGAGCCAATCGGCAGGCTGGAGAATGGTCTCGGGATTGCTAAGCATCTGGGACCTGGGTACTTTGTTCATCTCGGTTCTCGTCTGCTTTGGTCGAGTCCATCAATGTCGTGGCGCTGCGAAGGATCTGTCCTCGTCTTGGCGGTTCGTTTATTGTCCATCCATCTCATCTGACTGGAAATCCATCGGCTGGTGAATCGAGTGCGTGCTGTGTCGCGGAGAGGTCCTTCGTCTCTTATCGGCGTGGGATTTCAAGCCGAGAATGATCCCGATGCTGCCACCGCTTGTCGTGATAACGTATCCTTGCGCGCCCGTTCACCCAATCGCCGGTTCTTTTGTAGGCGAAGAATAATCGACCTGGGATCTGGCATTCAGTGGGTGATGTTGATTGATGTGAGGCTGAAAAGTGATCCAAGATGTGGCTGTTCCCAAACGGAGCTGCGCTGCACTGGATCAACACGTGACTCCAGAGCTTCGTTTGCATCCAAGTTGATGAGGGGACATGCATGAATGTCTAGAGCAAGAAGAGGTAATTGTGCCAAAGATGACCATGTCAAGTCATCTTTGGCGACCTCGGTGTCTGAAATTGTATATTTCATGTAGAGTCTAAGCTAAGTTTAGATGGAGGCTTTCCATCGACTGTCGTCCCACGCAATGAGCCTCAGTGTCCAAACTCAAAAGGCGAAAACGCGCGACGATATTTAGAATGGAGGGTTTTGGATGGCACAGAAGCGGCCGACCTGGCCCTTTTGAATTGAGGAAACGGCGCAGTCGACAAGGATAGAGACCCTGAAGCGCCAAGAACTAGTCTGGCAGGCATATCCTTCAGGGGGTATGCAATGCGACAGCTCACGAGGCAGGCCAAGCTTGAAGGAAGCGGATTTGAATGCAACATCAAGGACCAACGTACCAGATAAGCAGCAGTGGTTTACTGTAAAAGATATGGTCAAGAATGGAGTCAAGATTCTTGTACACGTGACGCCCGGGGGCCATGATACGCAGCAGATTAAGTGGTCGGGAATGACGCCGAATCCCTGCTGTCGTCAGCACCTTATTCCGCACTCTCAACACAACTTCCGGATTTGTCTTTGCGACAAAAGGACAATTGCCAAAGGGGCTGGTTGGAGCGGCCCTGCACTGCAGTATGGGGGAGGGGGCTCCAAAGGTCCCTAACTAGCCAAAAAGCTGTAGCGAGCTGTGCTGTGCTTTGCTGTGCGTGCGACCAACGCCGCCAACAAAGGTTCCATTTCCGCGCTGGGGTCGCAGGGGGGTCGTCAAGCGCAACAAAGGTTCCCCGACGCCCGACTGTCCATAGGTTCTAAGTGGCCTGATTAGCAGTGTTTTGGAGTCGCGGAGATGGACATATTGGGAGCGAGGCCGTTGGTGCTTTCTCTGACGCGATATCAGAATGCAAGATGTAATGCTCAGTAACGCCGAGCATTTGCCTCTGCGGTATCAGTATCAGTGTTTCAGTGAGACCACTAACCAGGGTACTGTAGTAGTGCGGCAATAGCGAAAGTCTAGATGATCATCGTCGACGCAACACACTCTCCCTCGTCGTCGAGGCAAGCTTGTAAACACCTTTATGGACCATATCTATGCAAAGTAACCCTCCAACGACAAGGCTGGCGATAATCCAAGCACCGCTCATTCCTCTTTTCCTTGACCCTCGCCCGTCTCCTCGGTGCCACCCGTCCGGGGGTGGAGCGATATCTAACTGTAGACCCACACAGATTTCAAAGTCCAGACGCACAAAAGTTCGGAGCCGATGATGATGGCCCGTTCAGGAAGCTGTTTAGACGCTGCCCCGTCTCATTCGCCAATTACCGACCCTGGGGCAGATAAGGTCCGCCGATCTAGCCTTGGACGTGCCATCTCCGTCCTCTGCGCGTATCCTTCGGCGCGTACTGTTGTTAGCCGTCCCATCGTGCCGGGTCGCCGAGAGCCTTCCTCTTGTAGGACGGATTGCAAAAGGTCCTATGAACTGTTGGTGATTTGCAACATTGCGTGTGACCCTTGACTACATGTCGTCTTGGGGCATGTGGTCTAACTGCGGTGCAACGGTGAAACCATGACTTCGTCCGGGGGAGATAAATAGCAACCGATCCCCAGCTCTAGAACTCAAAATATCCACAGACTTCAGCCGCGTCTTGTCTCTCAAGCATCCCCATCGGTAGATACCTTGCTGAGGCTTGATTCTTCATCATGGCCGTCGAAACCACCAACCCGGAGGACGTCGTCGTCCAGCCGTCCTACAACGAAAAGTTCCCGCACTCAGATGTCGACCTCAAGTCCGACACTGATGCCGAGGATGATAGGATTACCGATCTCTTTACCAGTTTTCCTATGCCCAAGGGGATTGAGCCTGAGCCCAATCCGCTGACGGTTCGTGCCGTTGTGGTTGGCATCATCCTTGGTTCACTCGTCAACGCCTCCAACGTCTACCTGGGTATGAAACCACCTCCAAATTGCCCAGAACCTCACTAAAACAGCCCCTACAGGCCTCAAGACAGGATTTACGTTCCCAGCCACGATGTTCGGAGCTATCTTTGGCTATGGCTTCATCCTGGTCTTGACCAAGGCCTTGCCCAACGTCCCCTTTCTCGGCGGCAAATTCGGCCCCCAGGAGAACTCCATCATCCAGGCATCTGCTACTGGAGCTGGTGGCATGGCAGGTGTCTTCGTCGCCGGCCTTCCTGCCATGTATCGCCTCGACCTCCTGTCGGAAGATCCCAAGAAAGACTTTGGCCGCATCCTCACCATCACCTTTGTCTGCGCCCTGTTCGGACTCTTCGCTGCCGTCCCTCTTCGAAGGTTCTTCATTATCAACGTCGCCCGAGAGCTGAACCTCGTGTTTCCTACGCCGACTGCCACGGCCATGACTATCCGCTCCATGCACGCCGTGGGCTCTGGCGCTGCTGATGCCATGAAGAAGGTTAAGGCCTTGGGCTACGCTTTTCTTCTGGCCATTCTCATCATTGTTGTTGGCCAATATGCTGATGGCATCCTGCACAACTGGCACATCTTCACTTGGTAAGTCTCTATAGAACCTCGACCTGCCTCCCATACTTGGTCACTAACCCGCAATAGGTTCTACGCCTGGGGAGGCTACGCCGTGCCTGGACTCTTGGCCATTGAGAGCTGGGGTTGGTACGTCCAACTGACCCCTGCCTTCTTCGGCTCCGGTATTCTGGTTGGTCTCAACGTCGCCATCTCTTGGTTTGGAGGCACCGTCGTCGCCTGGGGACTGATCGGCCCCCTCCTGGTCCACTACGGAGAGTGCATCGGCGTCATGGTCGGCGAGGGCAAGTGGGAAGGCCTGACCAGGTTCAGCGTCATGACGGGCGTTGACCTGCCCGGCTACGTCCCCTCTCCTCGATACTGGCTTCTGTGGCCCGGAGTCATGGTCCTCATGGTCTACAGCCTGGTCGAGTTCTTCCTCCACGCCAAGGTCGTCTGGGACGGGTTCAAGTTTGCCATGCGAGAGTCGGCTCGCTCCATCAACAACAAGCTCCAGGCTCGCGGAAAGCACGTCGCCTTCCTCGAGAAGCAGGCTCGCAAGGCCGACGAGGGCAGCGGGCTCGTTGAGGACTTTGCTCTCCCTGACCAGCAGGTGCCTAGCTGGGTCTGGGTCGTCGGAGCCCTCACGTTTGTGGTTGTGGCCTGTCTCGTTGCTGAGCTGCAGTTCCACATGAACGCTGGCCTGGCTATCCTGGCTTGTATTCTGGGTCTGCTCTTTGCCTTCATGTCCATCTACGGCGGTGCCGTCACTGATGTGTAAGTTTATCCCAAAGCCCATGGAAGTTGCTTTTTAACACCGTCTTAGTGCACCTCTCACTGCCTCGGCCAAGGCGTCGCAGCTTGTGTATGGTGGCATCACCAAGGGCCACTACGAGCTCAAGGCTGCCCAGAGAATCAACCTGGTCGCCGGTAACATTGCGTCTGGAACCGCCGACGTTGCCAACTCTCTGGTCAGCGACTTCCGTGTTGGTTTCTTGCTCAAGACTCCCCCGAACCTGCAGTTCTACGCTCAGGCGATGGGCACCTTCGTCTCCGTCTTCCTAGCCCCTGGAATCTTTGTCCTCTTCATGTCGGCATACCCTTGCGTCTTCAAGCCCAGCGATGATCCCGCTGATGTCTGCCCCTTTGCTGCCCCCTCCGTCAGTGCTTGGGAAGCTGTCGCTGTCGCTGTCACCATGCCCAAGATTCCCATTCCCAGGTCCTCGGCCATCTTCTCCATCGTCATGGGTGTTGTCTGTGCTGTCCAGGCTGTTGTCAAGCACTTCTACCTTGTCGGCCCCCGTGAGAAGTACCGCAACTGGCTTCCCAACTGGATGTCGGTCGGTGTCGCCTGGGTCCTCGGTCCCGACAGTGGCTACGCCAACGCGGTCCTGTTTGGCTCCATTACAGCCTGGTGGTGGCGCAAGTGGTTCCGAAACAACTTTGAGATGTATGCCTTTGCTGTTGCTGCTGGCTTGATTGCCGGAGAGGGTCTCGGCGGAGTTATCAACGCGGCTCTGGAGCTTGGAAAGGTCAGCGGTAGTTTCAAGGGATCTGAGATTGCGCTTCCTGGCGGTGAATGGTAATGATGTTGAGTAATACTTTATGACGATAGGCTGGAGCTGTTGATTAGTTACGTAGTTGTTGATGAATGATTGACGGCCATTTAACGACGCATGTTTGCTTGTGAACTTGATCATGTGTCCAACAGAAGCTATGAGCGACGGTAGCAACTCGTTTATGTTGTAAAAGCAAGTTTGGTTCCCTCAGATACCAAACATCAACCACTTCTTCCTCGTGGTTCTTGATTTCTGAGGTTGATGTCTCATCAGTTGTCAAGTGTCGGCTGACCACCACGTCCTACATGTGGCTACAGGGGACGCGAAATTCCAGCATTGTGTGTCTCATGTGTAACGTGTCTATTAATAAATGTCAACCAAATGACCCCTTCAGCACTAAGATGCAGGTCACCGATTTTGAAGATGCGAAGAACAATTTGACCCTGTTTATTGGATATTCGCCTTACCCTATGGAGTTTGCTTTTGCGTCAAAGCCCAAGCGAAACATGGACGTTAGCAATGTTGCATATGATGACAGCTTGAGTGTACTGCAGTTTCAAGACAAGCCGAGGAACATGGTCGGCTCAAATGTTATCCTCCACCATCCCCTCCCGGTTCTAGGCAATATTTCGGCTTTGAAGCGCCTTTTCATTGACGAGAGCTGGGACGACACGTTCGAAATGGGTGATATCGACAGCACTCAGACACAGCTCAGTCATGCCGAGCCATGTACAAAGGTCACATCCCGGTGACGGTGGCACGTATCAACCCGCCTTGCCGTTGAAGGATTGCAAACAATGGAAGACGCAACAAGGATGAGCTTGAAGACCCGCCTCAGCTGCAAGGCTCAACAAACCGGCCTTGGAAAGACCACCTGTCACAAGGCAAGCAATTCCTGCTTCACCAAGGTCAGTTTATAAGCTTTATCTTCAGGGCCTATTGCATCCCAAACATGCTATACACGCCAGTTAGGAATAAAAATAAGTAAAATACTTTGAATTATTATCTAAGGTTATAATTATTATTATTAATTATTTTATTATAACATAATTAAATTAATTATAATCTTAAAGTCTCTAATAAGATTTTATATATTTTCTTATATCTTTAATATTATTCTTCGAGCAGGATATCCCAATGCCTCTTTACCTTGGCTCATTCCTTTATCTTCCATCAACCTCCTGGCGAGAACCCCTACCGCATGGATTCTGATAACTGTGATCTCTGACGGCCACGTCGGCAACGCCCGCCTACGACCAAGAGGGGCAAGCTCTTCGTGGGCCATAAAAGGATTAGGAGTTCCCTGCATACCCCTGCGCGCAGCTTGGAGACACCATCGACCGAGCCTGACTCTCTGATTGTTAAAATACGATCGGCGCTCTGTCAGGGCCGAAGCCTGGTTGAAGGTAGGGGCCGTGGAGGTAGACGTTGGGATAATCGAGCCAGTGATGGGAGCCTGGCTGGCTGGCGGCATGTTTGGATGTCGACAGGGCTGCAATCATGGACAAGGCCGCTCCAGTAGAATACATTGAAGGGTGTCTTTTTCACGCTAATATGATAACAGCTTGAGTGTACTGCAGCTCTGGAGACAGGTAGAAATAATATTACTAACTTAGGTAGTTAACTTCTGGGGTAAAAATATCTTAAATTTCTTCTAATAATAATATTAATAACATAATTAAATCTTTACTTATTATTAAATAATTAGGGCTTTTATTGTCTTATGCGTAGTAAGTAGCCCCGCATGTTACGATGTACCTCCAGACCCTGGCAGTCTAACTAACACGTTTAAGCTTTTCTTAAACATACCGAGTCAGCTAACCCCCCTTGCCTCTCTCAACAGCCCTACATAAATACCACTACCGGCCGCTATCTAAGGGTCATCCTCCACCCTTTTCCTCTCAGTCCACGCGGCCTGTTAGGGCAATGACACCGCCAAACACCCAGAAGCCCAACCCTCCACCGAAAGAATATGCCTTTGTCGCACCTCATCAGCATGGCGCCCGAAGCCATGCCATGCGAGAGCATTGGAGGCAGCGCAAGCACAAGAAAGATCTTGCCAAGAGGCAACGAGAAAACCGACCACAGCATGTGTTGCTGCCAACACCTTCAACGAGCGACTCGCAGCCCTCGACCGAGACGACCGACACATCCCTGGATGGCACTGTTTTAACTGGCGGAGGGATGCTGGATCCTCTCATGTTTAACACTGACTTGGACTCAATGATGAACGGAGTGCCTGGTCAGGCAGTGTCTGGCATGAACCTCGCGCTGGGCTCAGTTAGACTGGATCCCTTTGACCAGTTTCCAGTCCACCTTACCACGCAACATCACAGGCTTCTCCATCACTGTGAGTAAAGCAAAACACTGCAATCCTTGACGCTAATCCCATCTGTAGGGTTGAGCACGTACGCGACCATGATGTTTGACGACATGAACGCCCAAGCCTTCAACCCGATGCGCGACGTCTGGTGTCCACTCGACCTGTCCAACGCGGCATCTTTCAACGCCATCATGGCTCATTCAGCTGCACACCTGGCTCGAATGCAGGGCCTTAGCCAATCGAAAGAAGCGCTCAAGTTCAAGGCTGAAGCGGTGCGGATAGTCCAGGTCTGGATGGAGGATCCGGAGCGTGCCCTGAGTGATGATGTGCTGGCTGCCGTCTTGCGCCTGTTGACATATGAGGTACGATAGGAACAGCGAACTCTTCCCACTTGGATACTGACAGCTTGTTTTGCAGAGATATTGGGGGACTGAAGCTGAGTGGCATGTCCATTACAATGGCTTGTCAAACCTGATTCAGGCTCGTGGTGGGATAGAATCACTTCAGAGCAACTGGCGGCTCGAGCTCACGACATTCCTGCAAGACCACCATCCCATACTTGTTTCTCACAGTAGCTAACATCTGTCAGGGTATCTCTAATGTCCAAACCGTCGTGGTTTGACTGCTCCAATCAGATCGAGGAGCTCTCGGGCCAACATCTGGCAGATCACTTGCATCCCGTCCTGGGCGACACGGTCAATCTTCATCGTATCCGCTGCTTATGGCTACTGTCCTTTGTCCAGGACGTGGGAACCTTCAGAGCCAATTCGCCAGAGATCTACTCTCATGGGACAAGCCAATTTCCCGCCATCCAGGAAGCCCTGCGTCTGCTGAAGCTGCACCTGAAACAAAACGAAGCTGGCTCCATACGACACGACCCCTGCACGGAGTCGGAGTTTACGAGGCTGGCGTGCCTGTTCTTTATTTGCATCCTGCTCCAGCAGTCGACCTCGGACTCTACGGGTGCTACAGACTTGCCCGGTCCCAGTAATTACGACACTCAGTTGGTCTCGTACTTGAACAACTTCCTCGACTCAACAAGGCCCCAGTGGCAAGGATCTGTCGACAATCTCTACACGGCCCTGTTCTGTAGTTTTGACGCCAGTGCCAGAACGGGACTCAACATGGAGTACATCCGCAACATGACGGGCGTAATGGCGTCCATGACTGGCGGTGTGCGGTATGGAGTTGAACGATGCCTGCTGAATATTCTTTGCCGCACCGAAAGCAATGGATTTGACGCGTTCGATGAGGAGTGGACGCCGGATTCACTACTATCCCAGATACCACCCCAATGACGGAAAAGTAGGGCATACCAGTCTGTATGAGTTGTCATCTTATCTTTGCGAGGTGCTTTGGCGGCCCAGGGTTTCATTGCCATTCGACTCCTGGGACAAGCCAAGATAAAGCGGTGACGGGATGCGTATCCAGGCTTCAGGTTCAGCTCGCCTCGTTTCCTCATTTCTCAGACTTGCATACCCTTGGCCCTCAACTGACACAGTTGGCACTTGATTGGATAGTGAGGTTCCCACATAATCAGAATGACGGCGATGGCTTGACTGCGCCCTCTTGTGGAAGGACTACACAGCCAATGGCAGCGAGGGGAAAACAGAGCGAGTCGGACCGAGGGGGTGTCGCAACCCTCCAGGGTTTCTGATGAGGCTGGCTCTAAGGAGTTGCTTGACTCTGGGGGTCACTGGTACTAGGCTTTTGATATTGTGCCCGGTGTCTTCTTTTAGAAAAGTCATTGATAGCAAAAAGACTGTGAGAGGTACGACTGAATTCTCACTGATCAAGACCCCAAAACGTCTTCGGGAAATACTTTGGTGCAATAACCTCTATCTGAGCTTTGCGTTATGGAATTCCAACTCTCTTCGACGCTGCTTTAAATCTGTATATTCGCAACTAACTACCACGCCGCTCACCCCTATCTCATAAAAGTCTTCAACATTCCACTCCAGCCTTATGCTTCCATTGCTCATCGTGTCTATGAACGGGGCGCATCAATACGGAGCTAAGCTTTAGACCTCAGGTGCTCAACTGCCTCGCGGATACGCGCACCCAGATCCGAGTCAACCTGTGAAAAGAGATCTACATCCCGAGCCGATTAGCGAGAACATGATAGCATGGGCGGCCTCGACTTACCATAGACCATGCTTCGTAGCTTGTCGTTCTTGACGTTTGCAATATTGTCAGCAACATTCTCGATGAATCTCTCCTGGTGCCCCTTCTGCTTTCCCAGAACCCTCCAGAGCCCAGTTGCCTGCTCAAAGTCTTCAGGCCCGACGGTGGTGGTGAAGTTGGAAACCTCTCCGACCCATTTCTCGTGGTTGGTAAAGGTAGTCGAAACCGTTCCTCCAGCGGTTGTCGTTCTGAAGGCAACAGGCTTGAGCATGGAACCAATGTAGTTCGGGTCGCCACCGTAGTTGGTTCCAAAGTTCATGAAGCCGTCTCGCTGGAATGGGCAGTACACTGCAGACTTTGCAGCGTTGGTTGGGAGCATTTGGTAGTTTGTTCCGAGTCGGTAACGAGCGGCGTCGGGGTACGAGAACATGCGAGCTTGCAGGACTAGAAGGTATCAGCACATTTGCCAAGTGATGACTGGATTTGGTATTCACTCACCGGGGTCCGCAGAGGGAGCCCATCCTGGAACCATGTTCGAAGGTGAGAAGGCAGCTTGCTCAATATCGGTGAAGTAGTTGCGTGGCTATACGAATCAGCATGATTATTCAAACCCAACTGGCCATGAGACGAGACATACGTTTTCGTTCAAGGTCAACTGTGCAATCTTGCGAAGAGGAAAGTCCCTGTGCGGCCAGACCTTGGTCATGTCGAAGATGTTCCACTTGTAGTTCTCGGCCTGCTCGGGACTCATGACTTGCACGAATATGTCCCACTTTGGATAGTCCTCCTTCTCGATCGCTTCGAAGAGGTCGTGTACGAGATAGTCGGGGTTTTCGCCGGCAAGTTTCGTAGCCGTCTTTCGATCCAGGTTCTTGACGCCGAGCTGGCTCTTGATGTGCATCTTGATGTAGCTGAACGAGCCATCCTGGAGAAACATACGTTAGGTGAATACAGAAGATGGAAGCTGGGGTGACGGACGTCCTTGGTGAACTTGTAAGTGTGGCCGCTATAGGCGTTCATGGTACGGAGGGAAGCTGGAGTGCCGCGGTCGCTGAAGAGATGCATGAGCTCGTGGGTGCCTTCAGGATTGCCGACGTGGAAACTAGTAGAATGTTAGTAATGGCTGGCATATCTGGCGTGTTACCTAGCATACTCCCAAAACTAATGCCACGTCAGTATCGAGCAGGAATCACTGGTTCAAATCAGGACTTACCATGTCAGCATCCGGCATGTTGGTCTTGGGATGCCGCTTGTGGGACCGGTTCAGAGATGGAAACTTGACAGGATCTCTGATGAAAAAGACGGGCTTTCTACGTCAACTTCGATCTATCTCTGTAGGCAGCATCACGTACCGTGTTGTTGAATACAAAATCAAGATTGCCATCGTCGGTGTAGAGCTTCATCGCCCAACCGTGTACATCTCGAACTGTATCAGCGGATCCTCGCTCAGGGCCGACGGTCGAGATGCGAAGAAGGCACTTGGTCTTCTTGCCGATGCTGCTGAGGAAGCTGGCCGAGGTAAGGTCGGAGCAGTCATCTGTGACTTCGATTTCGCCATATGCGCTGAATCATGTCAGAGGAGGATTTTTCGAGAGAGTATAGAGGCCATACCCTGCTGCTTTGGCGTGGACGACACTAGATGGAGAGTTGGTTAGAGGTAGAGAAAGCTTGTCGGGAAACCTACCGCTCAGGAATTCGCTCGCGAGCAAAATGGGCCAAGGTCTCGATCAGTTGTGTGTCTTGAAGCAGGACAAGACCTCCTCCGGAGCCATTCCGCAACTGGACACTGGTCGCGTTGCTGGGCTGGGGGCACCCTGTAGGACGGTCAGTATTACTTCTCTAGGCCCTGAGACTCGGGGGGATTACCTTCGGCCAGGGTGTAGACTGGGGCCATGTTGATGGGCGTCTAAGATGGGTTTGGTGGAGATTTGAAAAGGGGGGCTGGATAAATGCTGATGCTGCAGCTTGTGATGAAGTCTGACGACTGACGGCTACGCTCACCTTTATAACTAATCACTTCTATCTGATTCATCCACTGGAAGTGTCTACAACGACTGTCCTCTGCCGCAAATATTAGACGTGACGTAACTTGTCCTTTCAGTCAAGCCGGAATGGCGGCATGTCAGGCAAGACGATGCCGATGTGCCAGCAACAAGGCCAGGGGGTCGGCATGAATGAGGGCTGAAGACGATCCTGTCTCTACTATCAGGATGCTTATTCGTAGTGTAGTATTACTGAAAAGAGTTAAGCTCGGGGTCCGGCAGGTCAAAGACCGATGAAGGCCAATAAGAAACGCAGGCCCCTCGACATCGCCGCAGTTGTGGATCAACCACCAACCAAGAGCGGCTGACGGCTATCCGGCTCCCCGATACGGGCCATACGGTTTGCCGGACCCCGAGAAGAGAAACACCACAAATCTTGCTTTGATTCGGACTATACATGAAGTGAGGAGCTGATACGGCGTCATGGTGAAACTTTACATCGAGCTGAGCATCCATTACTACCGCACTTGCAGCAGGGAGCAGCGATGGTTGGGGAATGTAAACATGGGCCGCTGGTTTGGGAAGGACTATCTACCCAATTGCTCTTCTCAACTCTATCATCCCGCATTAGTGGAGTGGTAGCTACGTGGAAGTTGATGTCATGTTGATGCGGGAGCTGGAATGTGAATATGTGAAGTGAGGGGATCAAGACGTTGAGGGCGCGAGGAGCAAGATAAAAGGCTGGTGAAAGACGTCAGTTGACCTTCCAGTAGCAAACCAATACAATACAGCACAAACAACTCAATCATTCATTCATCCTCCATCATGCCCAAGAACGGCTCTCACTTTGACTTTGTTGTCGTCGGAGGCGGCACAGCCGGCAATGTCGTCGCTGGTCGTCTCGCCGAGAACCCCAACGTGAGCATCCTCATCGTTGAAGCCGGCGTCGGTAACCCGCAAGATGTCCATGAGATCACCACACCCTCGTCTGCCATGAGCCTTCGTGGCAGCAAGCACGACTGGGCCTACAAGACTACCATGGTCAAGCGCGACGACTATGAGCGTATCGAGAAGCCCAATACCCGTGGCAAGGCTCTCGGTGGAAGTTCGTCGCTGAACTACTTTACCTGGATTCCTGGCTGCAAACCTACATTTGACATGTGGGAGGAGTACGGCGGCAAGGAATGGACTTGGGATCCTCTCGTTCCATACCTTCGCAAGAGTGCCACCTACCACGATGATCTCGGCCTTTATCCCAAGGACCTGCAGAAGCTTGGCAAGGACGGACCCCTTCCCATCTCCCACGCCGAGCTTCTGGATGATCTCCAGCCCTTCCGTGATCTCCTCACTGAAGCCTGGAAGGACCGTGGAGGCAACGTGACTGAGAACATCTACGATGGCGAGATGATTGGCCTCACTCACTGTGTGGACAGCATCTACAAGGGTCAACGCTCTGGAAGCTTCTTGTTTGTCAAGAACAAGCCCAATATTACCATCCTTGCTGAGGTGCACTCCAAGAAGCTCATAATCGACCAAGCGAGCCGCACGTGCAAGGGCGTCACCGTCATCGACTCGTCTGGTGCTGAGCTGAGCTTCTACGCCACCCGCGAGGTCATCCTCTCGCAGGGCGTCTTTGAGAGCCCCAAGCTGCTCATGCTCAGCGGCATCGGCCCCAAGAATGAGCTTTCCAAGCATGGGATCACCACACTCGTCGATTCTCGACACGTCGGCCAGAACTTGCTTGACCACCCCGGCGTTCCCTTCGTGCTCAAGGTCAAGGACGGTTACGGTATGGATGACCACCTCCTCCGCCAGGGACCCAAGCATGACGGCGCCGTGTCCGCCTTCAACAAAGGCCACGCCGGCCCCATCGGGTCTGGTCTTCTCGAGATGGTGGGTTTCCCCAGGATCGACAGCTATCTCGAGAAGGATGCGCAATACAGACAGCGCAAAGCCGCCAACGGCGGAAAGGACCCCTTCTGCCCTGAAGGACAGCCCCATTTCGAGCTCGACTTTGTCGCCATGTTTGGCAGCGCTTTCCAGTGGCACTACCCGACCCCCAAGAGTGGCTGCCATCTGAGCGTCGTTGTCGATCTCGTCCGTCCGGTGTCTGACCCCGGCGAGGTGACGCTCAACTCTTCTGATCCCCTCGTCCAGCCCAACATCAACCTCAACTTCTTCGCCGACGACCTCGACGTTATTGCGATGAGGGAGGGCATCCGGTTCAGCTACGACGTCCTGACAAAGGGCAAGGGTTTCAAGGACATCGTCCTGGCTGAGTACCCCTGGGAGATGCCTCTTGACAGCGACGAGGAGATGCACCATGCTGTCCTGGACCGTTGCCAGACTGCCTTCCATCCTTGCGGAACTGCGCGTCTCTCCAAGAACATTGACCAGGGCGTCGTAGACGCGAAGCTGAAGGTGCATGGCATCTCGAAGCTGCGTGTCATTGACGCGTCTGTCATTCCTGTCATTCCGGATTGTCGCATCCAGAACTCGGTGTACATGGTGGGAGAAAAGGGAGCGGACATGATCAAGGCAGAGCATAAAGATCTGTATTAGGTTTCACCTCCGAATGTATCGTGTCGCTTGGATCAACGGACAGAATAAGCTTGGGTGACAGGCAAGGAGAATAATAAAACCGTGTTTAATTTTACAAGTGCCTGCCTCTCCAAGTTGAATCCTGTCCACAAACACCCTGACCATGGAATCGGGAGTGAGACCTCTCAGCGTATCTTCTGGGTTGAATCTGTTTTGGACTATTCATGAGAATCCAGGGGCTAACCGTTTCATACATACAACCACTGACCAACCTTGATGTTATCCAGCCAACCGATTCTCAGTTCGCTTCGACGCGCTTTGGAAGCACAAGGCCAGAAACGTGTAGGATCTGACGCTAATGATCCTTGGCGTCCGGAAGCCCCGGATCGAGACAAGGTTGTTGAGGTGATGATTGGTCGCTGACACCTCAAGCTCGCGTTCGCGTTCGCGTTGCTCGGGTTTATCAACGCCTGGACCTTGATAAGCTGATTGTCTCCCTTTAAAACGAAGCTCGGTACGAGACCGAGCTCTGCTGTCACCACATGCACGCTCTTCGTGCCAGTTGAATCCCTCTTTATTGAGTCTCGATTTGTTGAACGCCGATATGCAAGAGGCTAGATCCACTCGTGCGGGATATAAGAAATCCCGAAATGGCTGTACGAGGTGTAAGAAGAGACGAGTAAAGGTGAGTTGACCTGCAAGGTTGGTCTCAGAGAATCGTCTGACTGGAGATAGTGCGATGAAGCAGTTCCATGCTCGGCCTGCGTGAGACACAAGGTCCCATGCAGCCTTGCATCTCCCGATGGCGAGCATCAAGGCATTCAGATACCCGACCGATCTCTCCACCCACCCAGCGATAGCTCTTCCGGCTTCAACTTTTCGTCCCTGCTCTCTGGGTCTCTGTTCGAAAGCCCTCTGCAAGACGCAGACTGTTGGGTTGACAACGTTGAGCTCATGTTTCATTACTCAACCGTCACGTATAAAACGCTGTGCTTCTCGGACCAAGTCGCGTCAACCTTTCTGCACGACATGCCTCGCGAGGCTCTCTCTCATCCATACTTTCTACGAGAGATTTTGTCCCTGTCTGCATATCACCTGGCTTATCTTCATCCTGAAAAGAGGCAGTCCTATGTTCTGCTGGCCTCAAAGCATCATGATCTGGCTGTCAGGGGCATCAGAGAAGTCCTCTCAGGGCCGATAACGTCGACAAACTGCCACGCGCTATACGCGGCCGCAATATTCATCGTCGCCAACAAGTTCGCCGCTTTCCCCAGTTGCGAGGATCATCAAGCACACGGATGCTTGATGCCAATTCAGGCGCTAATTGAGATGTTTTCTCTTGTCAACGGCATCAGCGCTCTCCTGCTTTCCTCGGAAGGAAGAAGTATCGTTAGTGGGCCACTCAAGGACTTCTTCAGCTGGTCTAGCAATCCTATTCCGCCTACCGAGCTGTTCCAAGGGCTCTTGACTCGTGTTCCCGAGCTCAAGCTCCGGGCAGAGTCAGACGTTCAGGATCCGAAAGCGAAACTCATCTTGATCACGGCCCTCGCATCTTTTGACAGCTGTCTCCAGGACACCATCAACCGTCCAACAGTATCGTGTCCGCCAGAGATGCGTGTCCAGTTCATGTGGCCCATGACGGTCTCGCGTGACTTTCTCGACCTGGCGGGCTCAGGGCACCCCTTGGCTCTGGTGACTCTGGCGTACTACGACACGTTATTGTCTTGGGCAGAGTCTGGGTATTGGTTCTTTGAGGGCTGGGCGCAACCATTAATGGAAGCTATTATCGAAAAGGTTCGAGGTTCTGAGTGGGAGGACCTCGTGAGTTGGCCTGCGAGCGTCGTTTTGAAGGGAAAGGAGGCGCCTTTAGACGCAATGGGGATTCCTGAAATAGTATGAGGCTGGACACTTCTTTTCCCTGGATGAATTGTAATTTAGAACATGGGCCTATATGAATTGAATATTAATAAGACTGGAGATAGATGAGAGATAAGGTCAATCCTAGCTTTTGGAGGCAATCACCGGCTAAATATACTCACCCGCCATTGTACCCTCAAGTCAACTTCCTTGACCCCCATTACCCCATCACTTGGCAACTACTGCTTAATTCCTCTTTGAGATTTCATGACACTGCAGAACTCTTTATTTCCTATTCAGGAAATAGTGAGTCCCTTCACTGACGAACCGGAGTTGCGGACCGACGATCCGTCGGCCGGGACAACACCGGGTGTCTACCCCAACCATTGATGCCTCGGATACACCAGATGATTCTCATATATTGTCGACAGACCGCACTTTATTGCCTTTTGTTCCTTTCTCCTCATTCTCATCGTTACTCAATCAATATTTCTTGCCTTTTGTCGCGAATATGGCCTCCTCAAACCTCGCCTGGCGCCAGGTCAGCCCTGGAGTATGGAGCCGCTCTATCGATGAGATTGAGTTCTTCTACGCCGCCATGGTGGCCCTCTACGAAGCCAGTGGCCGCATGTTCTTTGGCATGACCGGTCATGTTTCTCTGTCTATCAAGATCCGCGATGGCACTTCTCCAGAGCAGGCTGAACTTCAAGCCGACAAGGCCTTGAGAAAGGCTTGGCTTGCTCTGAGATATGCCCATCCCACTCTTGCTGCCGAGGTCACTGAGAATGTCCAAACGGGTGAATGGACAAAGACCTATCGTCAGTTTGAAGATGAAGCAGACCATGATGCTTGGCTTGACAGGACTCTTGTCCACATCTCGACCGGTCAAACCGGGAACGAATGGGCCAACTCTGATCCTCCTGCTCCCAAGGTCCCAACCATGTTTGTCCTGGATCTTCCTGCCGACGCCGGAGCCTCGGTTGTTCAACGCGATCTCATCTTCCGCTCGCCTCACGACATCATTGATGGCATCGGGACGCTGATGATGCTCAACAACTTCATCACTCGTGCTGCGGAGGCTTACGAAAAGGGTGACTCTTTCGAAATCCCCATCTTTGACGGTTCAGAGAGCGCAAACCTCAGTCCCTCGTATCGACTGGCTGCCCAAGTTCCCGCTGAGCTGACCGAGGCTCAAAAGAAGAGAGTTGAGGAAATCTCAGCACAAAAGGCAGCTGTTGCTTCCGACCCAAGCGTTGAGCATCTCGCTCTTCCGTTCAAGAGTGGTCCTCTGCTACCTGGACGTCATCAGCGCCTTGCCCTCACCCTCTCTCAAGAGCAGACAAAGCGCCTTGTCATGGCTTGCAAGGCAGTGGGAGCTACTCCGACGCACGTCTTCCATGCCGCTGCTGCCATGGTCATGCGAGATGTCCAGGAACCTCCACCGGAGACGAAGCGTGTCCGATACATCAACTACATTCTACGCAATGAACGAGCAAGCTGTGTTGAACCTTATAGCACTCCCCTTCACTCGGCGGCCGTCTACCATTCCGTCCCCGGCCAAAGCCTCATCGTCGACATGGACTTGCCTGCGGCTGGTACAAAGATGGATCCAAAGCAACGTCGAGAGGAATTCCTCTCTATCCTGGAGACCATGAAGAACTTTTACCACACTGTCAAGGAGGACAAGGAACACTACATCCTCACGCCTATCTTGTGGGCTTTGGGCAACCCAACTCTTCCTGCTTCTCCGCGGCCTCTTCCTGTGCCTCCCCCAAAGGCTCACCCGTCCGTGTCCATCTCGAGTATGGGCCGCACTGATGCCATCGTCGCTCCAGAGACGGGAGCTTTCAGCACCCGAGACCCTTGGGTGACTGGTGAAGAACTGGGAAATGGGCTGGGACTTTTCCTTGGCACTTCTAGAGGTGAATTGTGCCTGAGTGCTGCGTATAACGATGCTTGGCACACGGCAGATGAGGTACAGCAATACTTGGACCGTTGCAAGGAGGTGGTTTATTGGGGTTTGAGCATTGATGATGTCTAAGAAGATGATAGAGTTTATGAACTGCGCAGCTTCGGCTCTTTTGAGAGGTACTTGGGCTTGCATGACTTGGATGATGTTAGAAAGAAGAGGCTATTGATATTAAGTGGCAGCCAGAGAGGGATAGTTTAGGTAAAGGAATTGTAGCTACTTTCTTTAGTATTACCAAAGCCTCCCCTAAGCATAGCAAAGAAAATATAATAAGAATTAAAAGAATAAGAGATAAATAAGATCTAAAGTTTAATATTTTATTAATATATTTTATATCTACACTTAGGTATATTTAGTCTCATCTATTGAAGAGTTGTCGCGGGAGGCGGAGCTCGTCTCAGATACCCTTGCCCGGCCTCGACCGGTCCGCCGGAGCAGCTGTATCAAGGTCATCGGGGAGGTCATCTTGCACATTCCTGATGAATCTCAGACCTTCTCGCCCCTCCATAGGCTCATCCACAAGCATACCCTCAGTCATGAGATCGCGTCCAGGAGTCGAGTGAAACGCGAGAAAACGATGCGAACCGGTAGGAAAACGACTCAGGTCTTAGCAGGTACGGTTTGCCCGTCCCCCAAAGTTTCAGAGCGTGTGAGATGGCAGTCTAGGTGCAAGGCCTATTGAGCATGGCGCAGGCCTTGCAGACGTGTCGACCCTGGTGTTGAGGGTCCCTCTCGCATTTGAAATGGGTCCACTGCCTCGACATGTAGACGCAGAAATCGCACCTTAATTCCCTTGTGCCGAAAGAGGATTGATCACGGCTGGTTGGGCGCCAAAAGTCTGAAGGAGACGGCGGGGCTTCTCAAAGGTTGACCAAAGACTTGGTGCCCTCGAAAATGTTCTTCATGAGCCGAATGTTGTACTCAAAGCACGGTGTTAGCATTGGGATAT
>JAANQP010000628.1:0-22450 GCA_011320165.1 Fusarium protoensiforme | reverse complement strand
TGCTTCCTATGATTCGCCGAGCGGCCGATGATTACCCGAGCGGTGGCTTGCTCATATGATACCCCTTGATCTATGCACAGCACCCATTTCGACAGAATTCACTAAGTAGCTACGGTCTAGTAATGACTAAATTGAACTAGGGAGGGTTAAGAGGAACCATAGACGGAGCGGGAGGGTCTCGTCAAAGGCAAAATAACAGCAGCCTCGAGACACTAACAGGCATTTTCGGGATCTTTACTGGAGCGCTGGGTCCCCGTAGAAATCTTGACGATGGGGCACCAAGGCACGGGCTTGGCCGGAGGCATTGTCATCACCACACCTTATCTCCGTTGAATGACATGGCATTAAATCAGCGATTCATGACGCTCATAAATTTGGCCCAGGCCCAGACCAAATCCAGTTGTCTTTCAATTAATTTCCTGGCCGGAACACGAACCTACTCTGCTCTATCGTCTTCCACCTCCACTGCACAATGTCGACAGATTACAAATTTGAGGGCTGGATCGCCTACGACAAAGACTCTGCCAAGGGCAACTTGCAATGGGGCACCTATGAGCCCAAGCCTTTCCTCGACACCGATATCGACATCGCCATCACCCATTGTGGAGTCTGCGGTAGTGATCTAAGCCATCTAAAGTCGAGTTGGAAACCGGCCGACTATCCTCTCGTCGTCGGCCACGAGATTGTTGGCCATGCCGTGCGTGTCGGCAAAGACGTCAAGAACGTCAAGGTCGGTGACCGTGTAGGTGTCGGCGCCCAGTCTCTGAGCTGTCTTGAGTGCAACCGATGTACCCATGACCAGGAGCAGCACTGCAAAAAGACCGTCATCACATATGATGCCAGATACCCTGACGGTAGCAAAGCGAATGGCGGCTACGCCAAGTACTGGCGAGGCAGCTCAGAGTTCGTTTTCCAGATCCCTGATGGTCTGCCATCCGAACTGGCCGCGCCCCTTCTGTGTGCTGGCATCACCACTTACACCCCGCTCAAAGAAAATGGAGCCGGGCCAGGCAAGCGAGTCGGCGTTATTGGCATCGGCGGATTGGGCTCGTTCGGCATTTTGCTCGCAAAGGCCCTCAAAGCAGAGAAGGTGGTGGCCATATCGCGAACATCGCTCAAAAAAGAAGACGCCCTCAAGATGGGCGCCGACTCCTTCATCGCCACTGCGGAAGAAAAGGATTACGCGACCAAGTACGAGAGTACTCTGGATCTCATCATCTGCACCGTATCTGGCCCTAATCTGCCCATTGCCGACTACATCTCCCTGTTGGACGTCAACGGCACGCTGATTCAGTTGGGTGCCCCAGAGGATCCAATTCCCTCATTTAGCGCATTTGCCCTCCTCAGAAAGAACATCAAGCTAGGCGGCAGCTTGATTGGTTCAAGGAAGAACATCAGGGAGATGCTTCAATTAGCAGCCGACTCCAACCTCACCGCCTGGGTCAACGTCAGGCCTATGAGTGATGCAAATCAGGTCGTTGTGGATATGGCAAATGGCAAGGCTAGATATAGATATGTCCTGGAAAACAAGGAGTGATTTGTGTTTTGGTCGACGCCAAAGAATATGTCTCAGGCAAGAGTGGTGTACTGGCAGACAGCCTGGAGTTAGCGAGCAGAAATACAGATGGAGAAGTGAACTGTTCTTGTTAAATGGCTGCTTATCATCCTATTGCTGACCTAGAGAGTATATACTTGCTGGTGGTTTGGGCTGACTAGATTGCCGAGATAGACCTACACCACATCTATCTGTTCTATTTACAAGTTTCGCAGGGCCATTTACCATTCTATCACTCTCTGCTCGCCGGATTGTCCCTGTATCCAGTCTTGCCAGGTCCTTAAAGATATCTTGGCTCTCCTCCCCTCCATAACCAAAGTCATGCTGAAGATGCGGTGTAAAGGATCTACCGGTGAGTCGACATCCCTCTCCATCATCTCTGGTGCTAGAGTCCCCTCTGTCACTCTTCTTAACTGGTCCTCGTACGCGACTGCCTCCTCTCTCTCCATAATAGCTTCCCCCAGCCTCGCAGATAGGACAGTGTCCCACATGCCAGCCATCTTTGGCCGCTTGAGAATCTCAATTGCACGCCGCCGGATCCCTTGGGTGAGCCCAGAGTGGGCGAGAATGAACAGGGGAGTAGATGTTGGAGGACTCGGTACTAGAGGCTTATAGTTACTCTCTTCGCCGAGGCTGAGGATCTCCTCTGCCAGTTCGGCAAGTCGCATGCCAGCCGTAGGCATTCCGGCATGTCTCTTTGCCAGGTCAGGCTCGTCTGGGATCTTTTAAGAGGATGAAGCGGCTTGTTTCCAGGTACAACTTCAGAGTAAGTAGGGCTCTCTTGATTTGAGAGTCTGAGGGAGGGTCTAATGCCTCAGCTTCTTTGATGCCCACTTTACCCTGGAACGACAGGATGGCATGGGAGATCTCAGCAAAGCAACGAGTTTCGGGCTCCTGTTTCAAAGCAAGTGACTCCACCAAGCCAGCATCGCCTTTACCGAGGAAGATGTCCTTTATTCGGTCAGCGTGCTTTTGCATGAAGAATACTAGGCCGTTCAACAACGACTCAGCTGCCCGGCTAGCCCGCGTCAGATTCTCGACTGTAAGATATGGAGCCTTGGATGGCGCTGTGTAACTGCGCCATGCGGTAAAGCTATCGTGACTTGATATTAGCATCGGTATGTCTGAGATGCCCCCTCGACTGAATGCTTGGTCGGTGATCTGGAGGCCTATGAGGATAGAGCTGATGGATGAGAGTGATATGGGACTAATGCCTGTGGCAGACGCGGATGACGGTCCCGCTCGGCTTTTCCGATTCAATCGGGCGTCTGCTTCCTGCTCAATCTCTTTAAGAAGCTTGTAGCCAGCTCTGAGGTGAATGCGAGCCTGGTCCTGCAGCCCCTCGAGATGGCAGACGCAGGTAAAGATGGTGCTGATGACGAGAGCCCTCCATCTGTCAGTATAGGTTGGGGCCGTTAGACATTTGACAGAGGCATTAAACTGCTGCATGGCAAAGGTACTCTTGGCGTTTGATCCGGTGAGGCAGACAAGTAGCTCTCATGGACGCACCCGAAGCTCACGGCGGCGTGCCAGATGGCTGGGTCGGATTGGCATATCCTCGGGAGCTCCAACCGCCAAAACTCCGAGTCAAAGGTGGTGGCAATAGCCGGAGCAGTGACTTCTATGAAGAAACGATAGCTTCTTATCTCTTCGAGATTCTTTGCCGGAAGGACAAGTCTGGAGTCGGCAGCTGGGTGCGGGTCTGTCGTGTCTCTTTTGGGCAGCGTAGCAGTAGGCGTGTAGCCATCACAGTTGCGCCCAGTCGAGAGACAGAAGCTGATTGGCTGGTTTCCTGTTTCCACCCAGAGCGGCTGAAGCTTCGGGACTAGGGGCCCATCTACTACGTAGTACGTAGTATTTCAGCCTTGAACCCTACAAGGGGTTGTGCTAACTACAGCTTTGCGACCCTACCAATCACAGCATTCCCTGCATCTTCAACGGCTCTGGTTCGCCGACTTCACCTGGATCTTGCGAACCAAGGTCCTGTCACAATGGACCTTGACCCTCTGTAAAAGACGACGGTAATTCCATCCAGTTCCAAACTCATCATCTATCCTTCTCCTACCTTCTCGTCCACCCTTTCCCATCACAAAATGCGTCTGAGTACTACCACGCTGACCCTACTGGCCTTAGCAGGCGGTGCACTATGTCAGACCAACCCATCATGCCTTCTTCTTGGCCCTGTCTTTCCTCCTTTTCAAAAGGGCCTGGAAAAGTCCGCGGCTGTGAAGAATGCGGTTTCACGGCTGAAAAGCAAGATGGATAAGGTTATCAAAGAAGGAACTGACACTACCTTTTACGTTGAAGCTTTTTTAGGTACAGACAAACTCTTCAGCTATGGGTACGCTCCGCCAGAGACATCTGGCTCGTTGACGTCAGGAACGTTGGATGAAGATACCGTGTTCCGCATAGGGAGCGTTTCGAAACTTGTCACCGTCTATGCGCTGCTGGCCGAGGTTGGTATGGGTCGGCTTAACGACCCCGTCACTGGATGGGTTCCCGAACTGGCCAAGGCTATGAGTGATCGCCATGACTCAGTTCGGTGGGACGAGGTGACTATCGGCCAACTTGCTAGCCACATGTCAGGTATCGGGAGAAATTGTAAGGCCCCGGAAGCTGCACTCTACCTTGAAACCTACTAACATTCATCCAAGATGGCCTCCTTGATTTTAGAGTTGACAGGGATCTTCCGGGTTTGTCGGTCAGGAGCTGGACCAGAGGCAAAGTTGACGTTTTGAAGACGTTCGAGACGGCTCTCGGTATGGGATCTGGCGGGCTCCGACTCTACCCCTCGGGACTAAAAGGCAATGGCAAGATCACATTCAGGGGAGTCTATGAAAACAAGAGGGAGGTGCCTCTGCTGAGCGGCGTCGATCCCTGGGTTGATCTCTGCGTGTCTTGGGGCGGCGTGGATGCTCTCAAGTACGTCAACATTGGTATTGATGACTTTGAGTTTGAGCTGGATGAGAGCGGCAAGGCAAGTGGTATTAGGCCCAAAGTGTGGAGAGAGACTCTTGCCAGGGTCACAAAGTGAGTAGCGGCTGTTGTTGGTGTATACTTTAGTTCCCTTGTTAAGCCTATATCGTATAATGTAGTTGCTAGGGAGAGTCGTCAGGGGCGCAGTCTGGCACCTTGTTTGGCGGCGTCGGAGACAACTCAAGGAATAATTGCGTTGCCCTTGTTCACTCACAGCCGACAGGAAAGTGAAACCCCATCAACCAATGCCGTTGTCCAGTGTACGGGAGCTCTCAGTTGCGGCTGATAGCCTGCCTTGGAGGGGTTGCCTCCGTGGCCGAAACGGGCAAAGATCTCCACGACTCTTCAGCCTTCATGATTCCTTCAGGCGCCTGCCTAACCAATCAACATGAAGAGGCGGAGCACACCAGCCGGGTCAAGTTCCCGTCTGCAAGCGGGACCAATATGTGAACAGCTGAGCCAACCCCCCCTGTGGCTTCCAGACCAGGCTGAGTCTTTGCAGCTAAAGGTGAGAATGCTATTGCAGGAAGCGGCCAAGAATACAGACCGTAGCTACCCTCAGCCTCTATGACACCTGTTGATGAACTGCTAAGACTGCGCCAGTGTATTTTGGGTTACCACCCACACCCGGAAGTGCCCTCTATTTCCACGTAGGCGAGGTTTGAGATATGTACTATTCACGACTCGCAACACAACTAAGAATGCAGCTCTGCTTGAATGGGCCCTGCCTATGCGAATGCGTCGTGACATATCACCGCCTATGGGGTTTTCAGGTCGCCAGAAATCATTGCTGACCATAGAAATAATACCTTGACGCCTTATCCTTGCCCAATCTTTCCCGTGGCCGCTCCCAGATTCTGAGACACCTGCTGACGTGGCGTTGGAGAGCTTATCAGTAAGGCCATCTTGTCTTGGCAGCTGAACTTCCTCGATGCATTTTCAGACAACCCCTGAGCCAATCTAACGGCTGAATAAAAAGCATGTGGAGACTACCAATGTCAAGGGGAGTTTGGTAAGTACTGGTACAGACATCCCTACTTAAGGCCAGCGAGACTCGGGCTGATGCAATTCAACCCCCAAACCCCTCAAGAACCCCTTTGTTTGTGGCTTATCTGTTTGAGTGGGCCGCCTTTCCGACTTTTGCACTTTGCATACACACAAAAAGAAAAACCTCCTGACTGTCCTGAAAGATCGGGCTCCGGCTACATTCCTTCACCTCACCATCATCTCGGTCCGTGTGCAATAGTTGCACCCAGCCCTTCCTGTACAAATTCGCTAGGTTCCATACCATCGATGAACTGCTCATCTAGCAATCTCTTAAGCCTCATCGCAAAAAATGAGGTTCCCTTTGACCCTGATGTCGCGGGTCCTGGAGTAGGGCGATAACTTCCCAGCCACAGTCGGTGCCTTCGCTGATGAGTCAAAGGTTCTCACAGCTTTCCTTGTCACATCCATGACAGCTCTGATTACCATAATCACGGCATTTGTGACGTTTTCAGTCCCCCCTCGACTCCTCAACACATCCGATGCTATTCTGGTCTCCTCCATTCGACACTGCTTAAAGCGCCTTGGCCGGAAGCCTAACCTTACTAGAGGCGTCGAGGGACGAGCGGAGCGTATTGCCGCCTTCATGTCTTTCCTTGTATCTGTTAGCGACCAGATTCTCGCTTCCGAGCTTGCCATCCTTCTTGCCGCGTTTATCAGCCACAAAGAAATCACCATTTACTCCATGAACATCATCATAGCTCTTGGGTGTCTTGCTTCCACAGTGCACTTGGGATGTTTTCCGTTCTTCATCGACCGCATCAGAGTGCACGGCATTGCAAAGCACCTGAGGGTCGTCTTCATGATTGCTGCGTCAGGATTCCTATGTACTTTACTGTTCATCCAGTTCTCCGACAGCTGGGATTCTAAAACCCACGTCTTCTTATCCTGTGCGATAAACGACTACCACGTATCGGGTGAGCGCTGGGTTGATCTTCTTTTCTTGTATCTCCCAGTCCCACTGGCCATTCTCTGGGGGACTTTTGGCATCGTTCGGCTCTTATACATGCCCGCACCTGAACCATCAAGAGATACCACCGAGGCTCAGGCTCACCTGCTCGTCGATCACAACCAAACTCCTCGGCCACGTCGTACAGCCGTTGGCAACATCAATAGGCAGAGAACACACCATGATAACGACATGGAACTCGGCCTGCTTAGGCACCGGTCTGATCGCGTAGGAGAACCCCTGGACAATCAGACTCGGGAAGGAGGCGAAGAGGGCAATCAACTCCATCACTTGGCTCGCCCAGCACAGTTACCAGGACAAGCTTACCATTATGGTAGGCCAAGGCAAGATCCTGGATTCGATCAAACCCAAAGGCGTCGAAACACGAACCTTTTTCGAGACCTGTGTTCCAGGCGTTACTTGAAACAATTCTGGGCCGAAACTCGTCCATCGAATCGCGACGACTTTCTCAATAGATGGCTACAGACAAAAGCCACGTCACTGGTAAACTCTCGAGCGGCCTTGGATCGTTCTATCCCCTGGATGACGCTACGGATAGCGGAATCATGGGCTTTCCACCAGTACCAAGGCTCCTTCATGTCGAAAATACTATGGTTATGGTCCGGCAACGTGTACGGAGTAGTATCCATATTCAAAGCCCGTGCAAATGCCGAAGGCCTGTCAGGAGACAGAGACAAGATGGGGTTTGGTCAGCTCGTGCCCTTGACTCTCCTCATGCTCCCATTCTTTTCCGCCTGGCAGAATCGGGCAGGTAGGCGCCCCGCGACCACTAACAAAGTTGCCATATATATTGTATTAACTGGTTGGTCAGACTACAAAGAGAAGATCCAACATCTCCGTGCAAATCAATCGGCGCAAGAGGATGGCGATGGACACGAACCATGGTCAGAGCATATGGCAGTGGAAGGCCAGAATCTAGATATTCTCAGCACGCCTGAGAGTCTTTCACTGAGGCCTCTAGGGAGATCCCTAGATCTTGGCCAAATGGAAGATGGGCGTGAAAGAGTTGGCTATCGCCAGGCCCTCGCTTGGGGAATGGCAACCCACTTTAAAAGATCTCCCTTCCTCAGATATTCAATCTTTACCCACACCGCCTTGATGTTTATCTATACGACGCTTCTGGGCTTCTTTCTCGGTTTTGAAGAATACGGATACGGGAGTGTGGTGCTGTCAAGCATGCTTCTTATTATTATCATTCGACAAATTGTCGGCTTGTTTGGAAAATTCAGGGATGTAGGATATAGCCCAAATTTTGCAGGAGCGGGGAGGGCAGGGCAAATAGGTGATGATACTGGGTATGCTGGAAATCAGGGTGAGAGAATGATGCAGGCACACGTAGTAGAGGATACGCATAATGCTATGCAAACTAACTAACTTGTAAGGAGGCTCTAAGAGTGCAATTGGAACCCTTGAGGCAGTTGCCCCTCCACACAGCTAAGACATCTATCGGGATAAGCCGAAACTGAGGTAATTGGCGTCGGTATTTGGCCGGTATTACGGCACCATGCCGAACCTCGTTCGGAATTACGACTCAACACATCCTATAAAACATAAACAATGGCTTCTTCGTTGACTGTACCTCCCTAAATACTCCTAGATTTACCCATCTATTGGATACCCACTATATCAGACCATTTTCCGCAGCAGTGTTGCATTGCCACCAGGCCCCCACCACCTTTCACCAACATCATGCGCGTTGGCATCATCAGCGGACAAGGGATCGGCCCTGAGATTACACGAGCGACGCAACGTGTGATTGAGGCAACTGGGATTCCCATTGAGTGGGAAGAAGTTGCCATAGCAGATGAAGCGGTTGAGAAATACGGACATCCGCTTCCGCCAGCTACAGTCAAACAACTCCGAGATATCGGCCTGGCTATCAAGGCACCGCTCATTGTCAACAAACTGGAGGGGCGCCTTAGCTGTGTCCAGGATGATGGCTCTTCAATAACCTACCCGTCACTCAACAACGCAATTAGACGGGAATTGGGCTTATTCGTGAACCCCCGACCGATCAAAGGCTTCCCGGGAGTGTCAGGTCGCCATGAAGCCCTCGATGTTGTTATCATGCGGGAGGTCACTGAGGACGTGTACATTGGCCTTGAACACAAGATTGGGGACGATGTGGCCGCGGAGGCCATCAAGTTGACCACACGAGCCGCAGCTCTTCGGGTCACAAGGTTCTCGTTTGAGTATGCGCGTAAACACGGGCGCAAGCGAGTAACTTGCCTTCACAAAGCCAACGTTCTCAACCATACCGATGGCTTGTTCCTCCGTTGCTTTCAGGAGGTCAGCAAGGAGTATGCTGACATTGCCGCCGATGACATGATGATCGACGCCGCGTGTTATACCATCGTGCGCGATCCGCGGCGTTTTGACGTGATCGTCACGTCTAACCAGTACGGAGACATATTCTCAGACCTTGCGGCTGGTCTTGCAGGATCCTTGGGTTTGGCCCCAGGAGCCAATATCGGTGATGGGGTTGCTGTGTTCGAAGCGTGTCACGGTGCCGCTCCAGACATCGCCGAGAAGGGCGTTGCAAACCCTTTGGCACTTGTATTGAGCGGTGCTTTGCTTCTTGAGTCTCAAGACTACAAGAAGGAGGCAGAGGCTGTTCGTGAAGCAATTCGTGTTGTGTTGAAGGAGCAACGAGATCTCACCCCGGATTTGGGCGGCACAGGAACTACTGAAACACTCACAACTGCGGTAGAACTAGAGGTCAAACAGCAGCTGTCCTGAGGCCTCGGTGAATTATTTTGAATTGGAATACTAGATGTGAATTTAATGGATCTTTAGTTGTTGAAGTTATAAGAGGTTTCGTAAGAGATATGATGCTCAGACAACACAAAGTTGCGATTTCCAAGACCAGTAAAGGTCCACAGCGCCGTAGTAGTTGCCAGCTAACAAATGTAGCCAGATTGTGTGATGCTCTTTGCTCTTTAGGTACAATGAAACTATTTCTTGCATCAAAAAAGTAAGCAACCAATCAGCTATCAGGACATTGCGTGGCAAATCACTATCCATGGAGAACTTGGGACAAGCCCACCTTGCAAATTCTCATTGCAAGAGTCATTCTGACAATCTGCATAGATACATTGACAGCTCAATATGGAAGTCCCTTGCACCATCCCACTATATACCCAACGTCAATAGATACTAAACGAGAGCCCCGGATGATAGTTGACACCTGTTAACAGTAGTGAACGTCGAAACCAGCACAAATAGCCCAAATAGGCCAACGAAAAGCTTGCTTCCCTGAAACGAGCGTCGAAACTGCGATAAGTGATAGATCAAGCCTCCTCCTTCTTTCTGAAGTCTTCTTCAATCTCTGCGGCGTGAGGTGCTCCAAACAGGGCATCCATCTCCTCAATCGGGATACCCTTGGTTTCTCTGATACACCACCAAGCCCAGAAGCCCATACAGACCATCAAGGCGCCGAAGAAGAAATAAGCTATCAGGGTCAGTAATGATGAAGAGCCATTAGGAACCACAAGTACTCACTGCCGTAGCCAATGTCAGAAATCATGTAAGGTGTTGCACGCGACACCACGTAAGACCACAGCCGCTCATCAGCAATTGTCAAGGCCATGCAGAGTGAGCGAAGGTATAGTGGGTAGATCTCTGAGGCATACAGCCACGTAATGCCTTGCCACGTAGCGCAGTAGATGACTCCGTAAAGATAGACACACACCATAGCCAGATACCCCCAGCCTGACATGTTGGTTTCTCCGGCGGCAGCTACGGCTTCAGGATCATTCCTCATGACATATCCGCCGAGGTACAGCTATTTGGTCAGAGACAACTGGATGAACTGTGGACAAGGTCACATACCATAGGAACAGCTCCAACAAAGGCTCCCCAGATCAGTCCCTTGCGACGGCCGAGGTGATCTGCGACCCAGAAGGAGAAGATGACCATACCAAGCGTTTTTGCTACGCCGTAGAACCCAGTAGCAAAGAGCTTGAGATCGGTCGATTGGATGCCCAGGGTCGCAAAGATGCGAGGTGAGTAATATGTGATGATGTTGACGCCAGTCATATTCTGACACCTGTGTCGTGTAAGGGATAACCCTTAGTTTTTCATGCATGGGGGAGTCTTACATCATAAGGCACAGGCCAATTGCCAGACGGTTCCGAATGCCCTTCTTGAAAAGGTCCTTGAGCTTGCCCTTGAATCCGGGGTTAATAGAATTCAGGTGAGCCTCAAACTCAACCTCCGCACGGATCTCACGCAGCTCTTTCGCCACATAAGGATGAGAGATTGGGAGTTGACGGATATCGGTCATTATTTTCTCGGCCTTCTCCCACTGGTCTTGTTTGCATAGCCATCGGGGCGACTCGGGGCAGAGCGGTAGTACGGCTAACAGGATCGCACCCGGAAGCAGTTGGAGGCCTAGGGGGACCCTCCACTGAGCGCTTGCTGAAAGGAACTGAGTGTCAGCTGCTGAAGGAGAACCAGACGTGGATTACATACTATTGGGATCAATGGTCTTGTTCACGGCGTAGTTGACCCAAAAGCCCAGCATCTGGGCGCCCTGGGAGCCGATTTCGAAAAATCCGATCAACTTGCCGCGAATCGCAGGCGGGGCCACCTCAGCGATATATCTAAACGACAATTGGGTTAGTCACTAAAGTCCATTGCCTTTCTGGGGGGTTAGAGTCTCATTTGTACATACACTGGGATGACAGGAGCCGCCGCTCCGATACCAAGTCCCGCGACAGCTCGACCAGCCATGATGAGACCAACGAGGCCAGGGGAACCTGTTTGCATAGATGCGCCGATCAAGAAGACGCTGACAGCAACTGTCATGCACCACTTGCGTCCCCAGCGGTCCGAGATGGGATGAGAAGCAAGGGCACCGAAAAACATGCCCGCCTGAAAGCAGGAGACGATGTTGGAAGTCAAATCATCAACTGCTTTTTGGCTTTTGTTATTCAGGCCAAACTCATTCTCAAAAGAGGGGAGAATCAATGTCCCGCCCATTACAGAGACATCATAACTTGTAAATTGTAAGCTTGGATCATGTTTTTGGAGTCAGGAGACTGGTGACATACCCAAGTGCGACGGAGCCGAAACAGACACCGATGCAATAGACATAGACACGCCAATTCCTGATTTCTTTCGGGTCAGTGTTCCTGACTTCACTTTCAGCTGCTATGTCGCTGATGAAGGACTCCTCGGTTCTCTGTTTCTCCATTTTGCGTCTTGTCAAAGAGATAAGGACTGAGCAGATGTTTGGCTGCGCAAGATGGTACGGAGGCAGTGCAAATCACGGAATCGGTGCCTGTTGGTGCCTTGATGGAAAGATGGGCTATGTCCAAGCGTAGTTATAGATTGCGGCTCCTTATTTTGGTAGCACGCCGATGAACAAGGTAGGGAAGCAATCAAGCTCATCCGTGCGCAAGAGACTACTGAATGTGACGCGGAGGTGGCTGTGCAATATCTTGACTAGCGAGATTGACGCGGAGAACCTGGTCATTTGCCTCCTTCACACCCATCGGACGAATCCCGATGCCCTCATCCCCATCTCCCCATGTGGCAACATGGCCTAGCATTGCAGGATTTCTTGAACTAAAAGAATGGCCTGTCTTGTGGTCACGCGTGGAGTGGGAGTGTAACCACATTTGGTCTGGATAAATGAATTGGTGTCAACGCGTAGCTTTAGTGTCAACCCGGATAGCTCCAGAAGTCCTTTTGAGTTTTATATCTCAGAAACGGTTGTTTGTATAATGGTGGGGACAAGTGGTTAAAAGATGGAGGAGGAGTGAGAAATTGTTCATTAATTATGATATTTAATAATATATAATATGCCATGGCCACGCTATAGCAATACCGATTTTCACCAGGTTTCACTATGTTGTATGTGTGATAGAATCAACAACAAAGAAGTATACACACTGAGGTAAAAGTACCCTAATGCATACTAATGCGGGTATCGCTTCATAAAGCAGGTTCTGAAAAGCAATTCCTATGATCTCCCCGCCATACGTTGTTTCAACGACATTCTAATCCCAACCGTTTTGGAATCACGATTGTCTATCCGGGTCAACGGAGCTGTCCGTCAACGGAGCTGTCCGTCAACAGCACGGGATTTCTCCGATAGTCACAATCAATGGTTTTTCATCACTTCTTTGCACAGCCTCCTCTCCCATGTAACCCTATCCCGTGGCCGCTTTTCGTCTCTCATGTTGGTGAGAGGTAGTATCATGGTCGGCTTCACAATGATCAAGGAGCTCCCGACGCTAACTGCCGGCTCAGTCAGACCATGTTGCAAGCATAGCCCCTTTTTGCGGTCTGCTTTGCGTCCCTCGTCTATGATCGATTGCGAAATATGCCCGTCGAGGTCCTTGGGGGGAATAATTCCCGTCGAGACTTAGAGCTAGATAATACAAGTCATATAATCTCAAGTCCCTGACAGCAAATGTTGCCTCTACCTACTCTAATAGGTTAGAAGAAAGCATTGCGCCTCAATATCATCGTAATGAGCTGTACGATTATGGTGATAAACGTGTTGTTTGTTGTAAAGGTCGGGAAATCTCGGATTGACTCGGATTGAATGAGACCAGCACTGCCGCTTTCCATCACCAACAAACTGGACTTTTCATACGTCCTTGTGTAGCATTTCGCAGCTCAGAGGCCGGAAACGGAGCCAAGTTTCTCAAGCCCATTCAACGGTGTGAAGACGAATCAGTGATGTAGCCGCAAAGGCTACAGTCTTGGGGTTATGTATGGCATGGCATTAAGCCGATTCAAAATTCGTATTTAGTGAAGACCCAGTGTATCCTTATGCCAATATTTTCATTCTTATTTCTGAGGCTATAGGAAGAAAGGACCAAGAAATGAGAAAACGAAGAAGATTATCCCAAACAGTCCCAGAAGTCTCCAGGGGCGAACATCTCAAGATTGAAATGCAGCACTTGCTGTGAACTGCAAGTCACGGCTTAAGAGAACTGTTTGCCAACCCCCACATGCTCACCGCTCCCCAAAGAGGTTATGTTTTTCCAAAGTACGACATTTGAGTCTGTCGGATATTTTGCGTGAGACATCCCGAGTGCACCAGGGGCATAGTCTTTAGCCCACATCGCATACACACAATGGCAGGTGGCGCATTCGATTCCACAATATGCGGGGATTAAGTTCTCACGGATGCTAGCTGCATATCTTGCACTGCCCCAGTTCGAGGCCGATCTTCTAGCCAGAGCAGTTCGATCCAGACTTCTCACACCACAGAGCAGTCATCGGATGAGTCCGTCCTGCATTTTGGGAAGTCGGAGCAAAGCCGATCCACTAAACACCCTGAATGATTGGCTGTTGAAACGCAAGATTTGGAGAAACTTGGAGGATGCATGATGCGCAAATGACTTGCCATTTTCGACCTACCTCTCGGTTGTTGAATGACCGAGGCGGTCTCGAGGGAATACTGTTCATCCTTGCAGAGTACAATTGCTCAGCCTCGTTAGATCGGTATATTACCACTCAGACACCGTCACCTCTACTCGTGGTTCTAATCAGATGCACACCATCCCTCTCCCTCCATGAACAACTTTACCAAACTACAGAATTCTTTCTGATCGCCTTCCCTCCTCTCCATTAACCTTCAGAAACTCTCCCGTCTAAATATTCGTGATGGCGGGCGACAACCTTGCTCCGCCCACACTTCAGGTGGACACCTGCATTCGTTCTCCTAGCAAGTCTGAGACCCTTGTTTCAACTGCATCAGATTCATTCCTGTCGCCAATAACACCAGTGGCCACCAGTCGTGCCTCATCGGACACTGAGGACGCTGAGGCGGCCTTGCGACCCGACCCAGGAACAGAAGCTGCATTCCGGGTTGACAACAACCCCTTTGCCTTTTCACCCGGCCAGCTGAACAAGCTCTTCAACCCCAAGTCGCTTGCGGCCTTTCGGGCTTTAGGTGGCTTGAAAGGTGTCGCTGCTGGGCTTCAGACGGATATCCACGCTGGACTCAACGCTGATGAGACGTCAGCTCCCAGCTCCGTCTCATTCCAAGAGGCTGTCAAATTACAGTCTCCGTCCACGCTCCGGCGCACGCAAACAAGTGTAGCCCCGTCCACAGCTGCAAATGCATTCGAGGATCGCGCTCGGGTGTATAATCGCAATGTGCTTCCGGCAAAGAAGGCCACACCTCTGTGGAAGCTCATGTGGAACGCCTACAACGACAAAGTCCTGATTCTTCTTACCGTGGCGGCCGTCATTTCTCTTGCCCTAGGTCTTTATGAGACCTTTGGCGTGGATCATCCCCCCGGCTCGCCAACACCGGTTGATTGGGTTGAAGGTATCGCCATCTGCGTCGCTATCGCTATTGTCACCCTGGTTGGATCACTCAACGACTGGCAAAAAGAAAGAGCTTTTGTCCGGCTAAACGCGAAGAAGGAAGATCGCGAAGTCAAGGTTACCCGGTCAGGAAAGTCTTCCATGCTCAACGTACACGATATACTTGTTGGGGATGTCCTCCACCTTGAGCCTGGTGATCTTATACCCGTCGATGGAATCTTCATTGATGGCCACGATCTCAAGTGTGATGAGTCATCCGCAACTGGTGAATCAGATGCCATCAAGAAGATGGCAGGTATCGCGGTATACAGGGCCATAGAGTCCGGGCAATCCACCAGAAACCTCGACCCATTCATCATCTCAGGCGCCAAAGTTCTCGAGGGTAGGTGCTTACTCTCTAGCGATGCTGCAGCCACATAGCTAATTTTCCTCAAGGTGTTGGTACCTTTTTGTGTACTTCTGTTGGTGTCCATAGCAGCTTTGGAAAGATCATGATGTCTGTCCGTACGGAAACCGAGCCTACACCCCTCCAGCAGAAGCTCGAAGGTCTTGCCATGGCAATTGCCAAGCTCGGTAGCGCCGCGGCGGGCCTTCTGTTTTTCGTTCTTCTCTTCCGATTCCTTGCTGGGCTTCCAGGTGATAATCGGCTTGCAACTGAAAAAGCTTCATCTTTCATGGACATCCTTATCGTGGCCGTCACAATCATTGTGGTTGCCGTGCCTGAAGGACTCCCATTGGCAGTCACTCTAGCCTTGGCATTTGCGACAACTAGAATGTTCAAGGAGAACAACCTCGTTAGGATCCTCCGCGCCTGCGAAACGATGGGCAATGCCACGGCCATCTGCTCTGACAAGACAGGGACTTTGGTAGGTTAACCAGGTTCTCTAACTCGATACGTGGATGCGGTTGCTAACAGAATTACTATAGACCACTAACAAGATGACCGTCGTTGCTGGTTCTTTTGGTTCAGCAAGCTTTGCCGACTTGGCCCCCCAAGTCGCACCTGAGCAATCAACCTCGGCATGGGCATCCAAAGCCACCTCAGTTGCCAAGAAGATCATCGTCCAATCAGTTGCCATCAACTCAACGGCATTTGAGAGCGAGGATAATGGAAAAACCGTTTTCATTGGATCCAAAACAGAGACGGCTCTCCTCGACCTTGCCAAGAACCACCTTGGTCTCCAGTCTCTTGCCGAAGTCCGGGCCAACGAGCAGGTCGTCCAGATGTTTCCTTTCGATTCTAACCGGAAATGCATGGGTGCCGTCATCAAACTTGGATCCACCGGTGGACACCGTCTTCTTGTCAAGGGCGCCTCTGAGCTGGTTCTCGATTACTGTTCCAAGAAGGCCAACATTGAAACAATGACAGAAGAGCCTCTTACAGAGGGCGAATCGCAATCTCTTCGATCAACCATCGATCAGTATGCCAGCAGATCCCTTCGCACAATCGGACTTGTATACAAAGACTTCGCTTCTTGGCCTCCCTCATCTGCCGACGTCACCAACAGCGGTGGCATCGAATTCGCCTCCCTGCTCCAGGATCTCGTGTTTCTCGGAGTGGTTGGTATACAGGATCCTGTTCGGCCCGGTGTCCCAGAGGCAGTCAGGAAAGCCCAGGGTGCCGGCGTGGTGGTTCGAATGGTCACCGGAGATAACTCCCGAACTGCTCAGGCCATTGCCACCGAATGTGGTATCTACACCGAGGGAGGAGTTATTCTCGAGGGACCCGAGTTCCGCAGACTTGGCGAGGCTGAAATAGATGCAGTTCTACCCAGGCTTCAGATTTTGGCCCGATCCTCCCCTGAGGATAAGAGAATTCTCGTTTCACGCCTGAAGGTCTTGGGAGAAACTGTCGCTGTGACTGGAGACGGCACTAATGACGCACCTGCTCTGAAGGCCGCTGACGTTGGATTCTCTATGGGCATCTCTGGCACCGAGGTCGCTAAAGAAGCTTCGTCTATCATCCTCATGGATGATAATTTCACCTCTATTGTTACTGCTCTTAAATGGGGGCGGGCTGTGAACGACGCCGTTCAGAAGTTCTTACAGGCTTGTCTCTCCCTTCCCGTCTTCAATGTCCAAAGACTAACGAATCTCAGTTCCAAATCACTGTTAACATCACGGCTGTCCTCTTGGCCTTTATCACTGCGATGTATGATAAGCACATGGAATCGGTGCTCAAGGCCGTTCAACTTCTTTGGGTTAACCTCATCATGGACACATTCGCGGCGCTGGCCTTAGCAACGGATCCTCCGACAGAGGAAATTCTAGACCGCCCCCCGCAAGGCAAGAAGAAGCCTCTGATCACCACGACAGTAAGTCTTCCCTGCTTGGGTCGTTCATTGTAGGTGTCTTTCTAACTAATACGCCCTTTAGATGTGGAAGATGATCATAGGCCAGGCTATCTACCAGCTAGTTGTGACTTTCACCCTATACTTTGGAGGTGGCCAGATCCTCAAGTACGATCTGAACGATACTCAGCAAAAGCTCGAGCTTGATACCATTATCTTCAACACCTTTGTCTGGATGCAGATCTTCAACGAATTCAATAACCGCCGCCTTGACAACAAGTTCAACATCTTCCAAGGAGTCCAACGCAACCCTTTCTTCATCGTCATCACTTGCCTCATGGTTGGCCTACAGATTGCCATCATCTTCGTAGGATCACGGGCTTTCCAAATCAACCCCGGCGGCCTTGACGGCACTCAATGGGCCATCTCGATTCTCACAGCTATCTTTTGTCTTCCCTGGGCTATTGCAGTGCGGCTCTTCCCAGACCGCTGGTTTGCCGCCATCGTCAGCGTTGTGGGTGGACCATTTGTGACCGTTTATCGCATTCTCGCCAAGGGTTGGTCCAAGTTGACTGGGGCCTTCTCTAAGAAGAAGACCCCAGAGATTGATGCTGAAGCGGCCGTCACACCCACAGTAGTGGTATCCGATTCCGGCTTGCGTGAAAAGGAGGAGAAGTAGGAAGAAGGCCCATGTTGTTGAATGCTGGCGAGATCGTTTTGATGAACCCTTTGTTGGGATTCTGTTCATTCTCTTTGGTTTCGAACTTTTGAACTACTGAAAGTCACCGAATGACTTATTTTCGTCTTTGTTCTTTTTCCACATTCACTATGTCGTTTACGATGGGTTGTTGGGGCTGATTTGACACTTTGGCAGGCAAAGGGGGACTTAGGACCTATGATAAATACATAGAAAATGAGGCACAAGCAATAGAAACTCTCTTTTCACATTTAACCAAGAGGAAGGCGGATAGAAACTACTATAGGTGTGCTCAAACACATTTTCAGAAGCTGACAGATGATCGCACCCCCCTTTCTGCGGAGACACTCCGGTACCGAAGCTTTGCCTGACCGGGAACCCGACGCGGAGGTTCTGCTCACGCCGGTTAGGTCGGCGTTAACCCGATGCCCTTGTGACGTGTCAGTTCAGAGCTTCAGGGAAAGGATTCGAGTCATCCTTCCCAGATACCAATAATGTAAGCCTATGACAGACATCATTTCAAGGCGAGTTTCCTTCAACAGTTGCCATTGTTTGTTGATTCGCTGCGTCACACATGTTATCATGATTCATCAAGCCAAGTCGGTTCCCCAGGGCGCTTGGGATACTCATCACCATATCTTTGAACCCGATCGCTTTCCTCTATCCCCTGGAAGGCATTTCACGCCATCAATTGCCACTCTGGAAGATCTTCGGCGGTTCGAAGCTTCGATCGGTGTTGCGCATGTTTGCATTGCTCATGGCCTTTCCTTCGGTCCAGACTGCACCTCATTGCTGTATTACCTCGAACAATTCCAAGGAACAGCTCGAGGTATCTGTGTCATTGACGAGAAGAACGTCACAGACGACCTGTTGGAGGAGTATCATGCCGCGGGAGTGCGAAGTGTGCGACTCGACTTTTTCAAGGCCCAAGCCATGCACGATTTGCAGAAACAGATTGACCTAATCAAGGCAACGGCCGCCCGTTTGCAGCGTTGGAAGCCGGACGGTAATGGATGGAGCATCCAGATTCAACAGCCGAATCTATCGCACTGGAAGGAAATCGGCCAAGTCGCGTCCAGTCTTGATCTTCCCGTAGTCGTGGATCATATGGCCCTTGCGAAAGCTGCCAGCATGACGCCGGACGGAGCACAGCTTGCCGTCTCACAGCCAGGGTGGCAGGATCTCCTCACAACCATGGCCGATGGAAACATTTGGGTCAAGATTTCTGCGCCGTACAGAAATTCCCGCGACGACCCCGCCTACAATGATATAGCACAGATTGTCACGCAACTTGTCAGAGCAAATCCGAAGCGGGTGGTTTGGGGAAGTGACTGGCCTCATACCCAGCGACACGAGGATCGCCACTTGAGAGGCCGAGAGGACGTGGAACCATTCTTGAAAACTGATACTAATAAATGGATAGAGACCTTGAGCACATGGTTGAGCGAGACAGAATGGGAGGACTTGTGGGTGAACAACCCGAAGAAACTGTATGATTATATAGCGTAAATAGAGGCACTGGAGTTTGTTACTGCTCATCACTTGTCGAAACTTTGGACTTCCAGTTGTTGTAGTACGTGATGATGTTGCCACCAGAAAACTAGAAGCCGACCTGAATCATCATGACCATGTACAGCCGCTTCCTAATGGCTGGGCCAAACATGTCCATGATCATGCCAATGATGCTGGTCCCAGCAGACTGGAACTCCTGACTTGCTTGGATAGTGTCAGGCTCCTATTACACAAAGGGGTGACCACGCGGCGAGCATCTGAGGGACACAGCATGGTCCTAACGTTTTAGAGGGCAGTCGGACAGTCAAGCCATCACGAGGGGGCCAAAGTAGGGACCTGGGCCTCGTCAAGTTTAGAAATCTATTCGTCTACAAGGCCTTGCCGGCTGAGCGCAAGACGTCTTTCATAACACGCTCAATAGATGCCTGGTACACCTCCACCGCTTTCTTTTTTAGGATGGTAAGTTCCAACCTGCTAGCATTCTTTGCAACGAACTGTGTGTACTCATCCCGTACTGTCCTGTTAAGGTTGACCTTGACTATGCCATAGGCCCGAGTTTCCCGAAACTCATCGTCAGACACTCCGTGAGTGCCGTGTAGCACCAAGGGAGTATGGGGAATGGATTTATGCACATCCATTAAACTAGGGTCTGTCAGTTGAATACATTTACGTAGCACCCATGTGGTAGCCTGGTGCTATTGCAACTTACAGAGGGAGCTTCCAGAATGCCTCCGGGCCGCCAGGACCGTAGTTGCCATGGACGTTTCCAAAAGATGGGGCGAGAAACTGGACACCTGTTTCTCTGACGAACTCGACTGCCTCGTGTGGCTGGGTCAAGATTGTGTCAAGGTCAACAGTGGGAAGGCCATCTTCGCCACCCTCAATGCGACCCATCTCAGCCTCAATGGAGATGTTTCTCGCATTCGCCCTTTGGACGATCTCTTTGCAACGGCGAATGTTCTCAGCTGGCTCGTGGATCGAGGCGTCTACCATGATGGAGTCAAAGGGCAGGTTGAGGGCGGCCTCGACATCATCCGGCTCGATGCAATGGTCGAGATGCACTGCGATTGGAACACTGGCGGCGTGAGCAGCTTCGACGACATATCGAATAAAGTGAGGACCCTGAAATTTGAGGGTCCAAGGGAAGAGCTGGATGATGGCAGGCGATTTGACAGCCTCGGCAGCGCGAATCACAGAAATGACACCGTCGTCGTTGTAACTGTCGGAATTAGGTCTGTCAATAATGGATGGCATAGGCTGATAAGCCCGTCTCTGGGTATTCAAGTACCAATTGTATGCGCCCACGGCATAACCTCCTCTGGTTGCAGCATCCAGAATCTGGTAGGTACGATTGGTCTGTGGGAACGAAGTCATTATGACTACTAAACGCAGTAGAATCGCCTGTAGAAAGTAGTTGATAGGTGTGGCATCAATTCTTTGTTCCTTGGTGTTGATATCATTTTTGTCCAAGTCTACTAAACATGCCTGCCTCGCTACCGAGAACTATCTGGGTTCTACCCTGTTCGGCTTGATGCCGGTGTGGAGCTGGGATTATGGCCGAGTCATACGTTGGGGCTTGCGCAAAAGCCGGGTCCCCGTGCCTACTACTCGGCCCCTCTTTGTACGCCCTGCCGTCATCGTACAGTCCTGTATAATCTACATTATACCCAAGAACTGTATGCCATTGGAAGGGATTACGCACTACGCTACAACCTAGCTGTCCTCGTCATCATCATCGCAACAATGTCTTCCACGGAATCAGTTATTGATCGCCTCAAACAGTGGTCCAGCTGCGATGCAAGTCAACTCAACTATACGACAGGCGCTTGACCAACTCGTACTGACACTATCCAGATTTCCGATGGCCTGTCTAAGCTAGGACATTCCCACGGTGGCTTCCTCGAGGGTATAAACCTGTATTCACCTGCTTTCCAGACGGGCGACACCAAAATCGTCGGCCCTGCATTCACGGTCAAGTTTGAACCGAAGTCTAACAGCTCCGCCCCCAAAGTCAAAGGCAATTACGTACGTGCTTGCAAGCTGTTGACGTGATGCCACCTAGAATGCTAACCGGAGAGTAATCAGATTGATCAAATCCCCAAAGATGCCGTTGTCTTCATCTCTCAACCTGCTCCTCACATTAATGCCTGTTATGGTGGCCTGATGTCACTACGAGCCAAGCATCTGGGTGCGGCGGGCGTGATTATTGACGGATCCGTCCGAGATCTCCAAGAACACCGCGACCTCAACTTCCCTGTAGGTGGCAGCAGATAAATACCATCCTTATGTTTTACCGACCAAGCTAATATCCATCTCTTTAGCTCTTCGCTCGAACTCATGGCACAACGGCCGGCGGTGCCGTCTGCTTCCCCTCCCAAACAAACGTTCCCGTCCAGCTGCAGTCGTCGATTCAAGAGGCCACAATCAACCCCAACGATTACATAATTGCGGATAAAGACGGTGTTGTTGTCTTACCTTCCGACTTGGCCGAGAAGGTGTTGGAAATCGTTCCTGATGTTGTTTCAGCCGATGAGAAGTGCGCCGAGGCCATTCGTGGAGGCATGTCGGTGGAGGAGGCCTTTGGAAAGTTCCGTGGGAAAAAGTGAATTTGCGAATTTATCTTTAACGATTAGCTGTACATATGAGAAACAGTGATAAACATGGGTTGGTTTGCATACAGTCAGTCGGCTATAACCAGGCTCCTCTAGAAATGTGACTCAAAGTATCACGGTACGTCTACTTATGCTTTACCAGGGATTTGAGTACTTACGGTGGATTATTTATGATTTCCGTCTTAGTTACATTTTGAATATTTCTTCATTAGTGTCTTGCAACTATCGTGACATTATCAATAACCTCATGCTGAGAAGCGTACGACACACACACACACACACATGCTCGGATGCCATTATATTAATGGCCAACTTTGCTAACAGCATTATTTGCCTCAATCATAGAAACGTTCATGCGTTATCCCATCAATGGTCCATCAAATCTCTTCAATGTTTCTTATACTTGTTCTTATATTGCCTAGTTATCCAAAGGTGTCTCGGAGAGCTTTAGCTGTGACACCTCGTACTTGCTTGCCAGGCCATCAAACATCTTCTTCT